>JADBJO010003376.1:230000-235026 GCA_016801955.1 Conus betulinus
TTGGCCTGAACTGGCTGATGTCACTTGAGTTTTGCTCTTTAGGGGTGTACACACCATCTGCCGTCGTCCACTGGCCGCTGATCTTCTGGTGTCTCCAAGCTGATCGCAGCAGCCTGTGGAGCCACTCCAGCACCTTGGGGCATTTCTTGTACAGCTGGTAAGGTATTCCGTTTGGCTCTGGTGACGAACGAATCTAATTTAGCGTTTTCTCTATGGGCTCTACAGTGTGATGATAGTCCTTCTACACTGCTGTTATTTGAAAACATACTAACAAGGGTTTCCGCTTTTTCCATATCTGACGGAACCTTGTCATTGTCGCCCATTTTTATTGGATAACTAAATCTAATTCCATTTTTCATGTCCGTAATTTTTTTTCCAGACCTTTTTGAATCTCCATGCCGAGTAACTTGTTTAGTGCAAAAAGATTGTCAGTATTCTCTTTTTGCACAGTTAACTACTCTGTTACAATGATATTTTGCAATATTCATCGCAGCATGATTTTCTTCAGTTGTATCTTTTACGTAGAGTTTATATTTTTCTTTTTTATGATTTACCGCCTTCTCACAATCATCATTCCACCAAACGTTGCCAGTGTGATAAGTAAATGTAAAAATTCTTAGTTTAGGTATAGGCGAGTCAGCTGCTAACAGAACTGCTTTTTTGAAATGTTATAAATAATTCGTCAACATTTTCATCATCATTATTAGGGAAGTCTTGTGTAGCAATAATATTGCAAAATGTATTCCAGTCTGCTCCATTATAAATTTATCTTGATATGATATCTTCCACACCATCATTTGACTGTATGTGCTCTCTCGAGAGAGAGTTATAACAATAGGAAGATGGTCATTACCTAATGTATCTTTATGTGTTTCCCAGGAGCATGAAGGTACTAACTCCGGAGAAATAAGGGAAAGGTCTATGGCTGTTGCTCTGTGTTTCGTGTGGTTTGGAATTCTTGTGGCGCTGCTGCCATTGTTTAACAGATGAAATGGACTGTCTACAATATTTTCTACAAGACGGTTACTTGTTACTGTGTAACATTCACTTTCCCAAAATGGTGAATGGACGTTAAAATCACCGCCAGTGAGCCATTTACCACTCTGTTGGTCCTGGATTGTACGGAGCCATTCAGTGTTATGTCGTTGAGACCCTTTGGCAAGTACACTGACATAACATTTAGTGTCAGAGACTTATTGAATTTTATTGTTGCTGAGCATGAGTGAAATTCTGAAGTTGACTTTGATATTGGCAATACGCAAAAACTATATCGAATACACATTGCTATCTGTACCTTTTCGAATATCACTTCTTTCGTGTATTGGTGGATAATAGTTCGGCAGATTTCGTTTATATCCTCTTCTTCGTGTATTGGGGGATATATAGGGGGGGCAGGGGGGGCAGGGGGGGGGGGGGGGGGGGGGGGGGGGGGGGGTTGACGTTGAGAGACTGCAGTATTAAGACTTCATACTGGTTACAGCAAGGTGGTGTTTAAGATATGCCAAGTTTGTTACTACTATTGATCTGCAATTCCATTGCAGTATTTGTACTTGTGTATATTTGATATGTTACTCATGTTCATATGGATTGACTAGATATCTTCTGAATGATACCCAGAAAATACTGTGCAAGTTTTGATCCTGGAAAATGAATAAATAAGCAAAATAACTATTAAAAGTAAAGTTATGCACTGGACCAATAAGAAAAAGGAAGTTTGAGAAAAAAAATAACAAGTGTGGAAAAACAGTGACGTTTGAGAAAAAGACACAATGTAGTAAACTATAATACGTATAGTCTGTCTTCGCGGTATTCACGTCCTCAAATGGTACAGATACGATTCGACTGGCCGAGTGTTCTTGAGACAACAAAATCTTACAAGTCCACCAGACGATTTACAAGATTCTGCTTTGATCATAATGATATTTACAAGTCCACCAGACGATTTACAAGATCGGGATCATAATGAATACCAACCGGGACTGTAAAAAAAAAAAAAAAAAAAAAAAAAAAAAAACTCAAATCCGAAACTGATTATCAGAACCATCCACCAAGCACCAGGGATCTTGAGCTACCAAGAAATGGGGATGTAGACCATAACAGCGACGCTGGGGTGCTCTTGGGAGTTGACCCACGGCCCGTGTTGTTCTCTTTTAGCTTCACCCAGAAGAGTTGCCGTACGTGTCGCCCAAGGTTCACCGCCAGGATGCTGGAGCCTTCCATGGTGGAATGGATGCCGTCTTTACCATAGTTACAGTTGAAATTGTCATGAGAGACAAAAGAAACTTCAATCTGCCCACACAGTTCTTTTTGTGACCAGTGCATTGAAGAGCTGCAGTTTAACATCAAGCTCAGCCTGACGCACCGGTGTGGCTTTGCTCACAACAATGTATGACTTGGGGTAGCGTTGGATTTTTTTTTTTTTTTTAATTTTGACGAAATCAACAAAACTTTTACTGCTAGCTCCCAATTCTTCATTCTTTAGATCGTTAATTCCACAATGTAAGACGATGCAGTCAGGATATTTTTCCGTTGTTGACATGTCATTTTCTAGGTGTTCATGAAGATGTGTTTCACTTGATGTGCTTTCTGTGGTTGGACAGCAAAACCATACGAGTGACCTAGTCTGTGTGCTTGACTCCTCTTAAGACGGAGTCGTGGAATACGGCTACTGTTGGTAGGCCACGATCTTCATTCAGTCTTCCTTTCTCTTTTGCCGAGTTTGATGTCATAGAAGAGTCAATGTCATTTATAGAATTGACGTCACGTCGTTTGGAAGACTTCATAGTCTGTTTTTTCTATATTGATTTTTTAACGATACCCTTCTTCCCCCAGGCAATACGACCACCATCCCCAGTAAGCCTGCTGCCTTCCTTCGCAGACGGAGCCGATATCACCGCTTCAGCGTATGTGCGGGGACCTGGGGATTCGGCTTGAGTACCGATGCTGGCTGACCCAGGCCTCGCTTGACCATCTTCGAGTTTTTCCATCAGTCGCTTCTGTTCGGTAACATTTTTTTCAAGTGTAACAATCTGTGCAGACAGTTTCAAAATAAGAGATTCATTGTCACCGACCGTATGGGTTAGTACGATGAAGTCCCTGTCATCTCTGTCTCCTCTGGAGCCGGAACGTTGGTCTTTCGCAGAATCATCGTAGCCCGTTGAACCTAGGCTGGAGTCGTTTTTGCTAGCTGGGATGCCCACTTGAAAAGTTCTCCGTGTCGTCGTTTTTGCCAGGGGTCTTTCAGCTTTAGACCTTCTCTTCTTCTTCTTCTTCTTCTTCTTCTTGTCGCTTTGTCGATTTGTGTGGGGACGGGGTGGGGGTGGGGTGCGTGGGATGATGATGTGTATGGAATTGTTTGCTGCTGCAGTGGACATTTCTGGTGTTTTCAGCTTTTTGTCTTTATTGCATGACTTGATTTTAGTGCGACTCTTCTTTCATGGCATTTTTTCGTTTTTGATGTGGCATTTTTTTACATGCTTCTCTTCTACTTCTTCTTCTTCTTCTTCTTCTTCTTCTTCTTCTCTCTCTCTCTCTCTCTCTCTCTCTCTCTCTCTCTCTCTCTCTCTCTCTCTCTCTCTCTCTCTCTCTCTCTCTCTCTCTCTCACTTGTGGCAGAGACCCTGTCTCTTCATTCTGTCTCTCCAAGCCCCCACCCACCTCTCTCTCTGTGTCTGTGTCGCTCTCCGTCCCTCCCTCCCTCCTACACTCTACTTACATCTACTTACATTTGCATTCTATTATCCTAAATTGCTACGCATTCATTGTTGCTTATGAGTTTATAGGCAGTTTATATGTTTCACTACAGAAACATCATTTGAACGTTTTATTGACTAAAACTAGATGCTCTCAGAACTGATTAGGCCTATAATGCTTCAACAAAATATATATGTGGCAAAACAAACAAATCAAGACATCATAATTATTTTATTTGAATTTGTGCCCATTAGGGCGTACCCACCATGTTTATCAGGCAAGTCTGTAACTGATTTTTTTTTTTTTCGGATTCTGGTCTTGCTTTTGAACCCTTTTGTTTGATATTTATGTCCAGTTAGGTATTTACTTTAATGTGATGTTGGCGGTCTTTCTATGATTTATGTACACACCCACACCTGCAAACACCCACCCACGTGCGCACGCACACAAGCATGCACACAAGCTCTCTCTAAGCTCTCTCTCTCTCTCTCTCTCTCTCTCTCTCTCTCATCTCTCTCTTGTGACCAGACACCCAACACACACACACACACACACACACACACACACACCACACACACACACACATACACACACATACACACGTACGCTCACACTCATACACACACACATACATTTACACACACACACGCGCGCGCGCGCGCGTATGCACACACACATACACACACACACACACACACACACACACACACACACACACAATTACATCCACTCACTCACACTTATACACAGACACGCGCGCGCGCGCGCGCGCGCGCACGCACGCACACGCACACACACACACACACACACACACACACACACACACACACAGAGTGAGGGTGAGAGGAAGGAAAGTGGACAGACTGATGGAGTCAGCAGCTGATGACACGCCGGCGGAGCACGTGAAACCCGTGAGTGTTAGAAGAGACAGAAGAAGCCTGCAGAATACTGGCTGAACGACTCACCATGACGTTGGAGTATAAAAGCGTTGAACCACGTTCACTGTTGCCTTCTGTACCGTGTCTTGCTCTGTGCGTTCCTGTGCTGGTGTTCTTCTTCCGTTCTTGTGGCTGTGGCTTTCGTCTTCGCTCAGGCTTAGGATGGGCCAGTTAGTTTCTCGTAAGTCGTGTTGTTGTCACTTGATATGTTCCTTCATTCTTGCAACAAGGTTTTCAACTTCTCACGACCCCCTCTTTGGCAGTACTTGATTCATGGGGAACCCAGTTCAAACCATCGTCATCCCCCCCCCCCCCCCCCCCCCTCCCCCCCCCAGTCCCACTAACTTCTCTTTGAAAGAAAAGAGGGCTGCCAAAAATGTGCCCACGTATGTGTTT
>JADBJO010003376.1:243599-248024 GCA_016801955.1 Conus betulinus
GGTCAGTGGCATGAACGTTTGGCATGCGGTTTTTCAACGACTAGATGTAGAGATCACCCCCCCCCCCCCCCCCCCCCCCCCCACCCGCTCCTTTTTTACGCTGAGGATTGTTTGTTGGTCATTCTATCACATAGCAGAAAGAGAGGAGGTTTTGTGTTTTTCCAGAAATGTGTGAGGATGCGCCACGTCCAATTTTTTATCTTTCGATTTTCAAACAAATCTTTCGCTCGTGTTTTTTTTCAAACAAACTGGGTAATGGGCTGAGGAAGTGTGGAAACTTGGGGTGGACATTGCATAGTTCCCGCTTGTCAAAACGTGTTGGTAAGAATGTGTTTTTTTTTTTTTTTTTTTTTTTTTTTACTAGATCAAAGAAATAAACGCCATCACACACACAAAAAAAAAAAAAAAAAAAAAAAAAAAGCACAATGTTGGAATGATCTTATAAATTTACATACAATTGCGGAGAGTTATCTCCCTTACAGTTCTTCACTGCTATGAGTATATATATAATAATAAAAGTATCGTTTCCCGTCGCCAAGTACGCCGTGTGTTCGTATCTGCTGGAAGACTGGTTAATCGTAACCGAATGTATTAGTTCTAATCCTCCATCATGAACAACTCAACAGGTTATGGGCCCAGTGCCTCTCAGAGTAGATATTCACGATTGATTTTCGATGGAGACGAAACGAAATACGAGCAGTGGGAAGTGAAATTTCTCGGTTACATGCGCCTACAGAAATTACGCGACACGATTTTAACAGCTGACGACGATGAGATTGATGATAACAAGAATGCTGATGCTCTTGCCGAGTTGATACAGTTTTTAGATGACAAGAGTTTGTCTTTGATAATGCGAGATGCAATTGATGATGGAAGACAAGCTTTGGAAATTCTTCGTGCATTATGCAAGCCCAAGTACTCCAAGAATAATTTCTTTGTATACAGAACTTACATCACTAGTCAAACGTTCAGACGAGACAGTGACTGAACTGATTATGTGATAGGGCTGAAACAACTGCAGCAGCTTTGAAGAATGCAGGAGAAACAGTGACCGACAGTTTATTGATTGCCATGGTCTTGAAAGGTTTACCAAACAGCTATCAGTCTTTTGTCGCCGCTTGTCACTCAAAGTGAAAAAGAAACAAACTTTTGTTGAGTTCAAAACTTCATTACATAGTTTTGAAGAAACTGAACAGGTCAAGGTCATCTACACAAGTGAAGATTCATTTTGAAGTCGGTGCAGGTCGGACTCCTCATCATTCTTCCAACCCTGGTGAAGCAGCAAAAGGTCCCATTTGCTACAACTGTCAACTGGTCGGCCACATTGGAAAGGACTGCAAGAAGCCAAAGAAGAAACTGTGGTGTAGCATTTGTCGCAAGAACAACCACACTGACAAGACTTGTCGACGCAACAAAAAATCTTCAGACAAGGTCAACGAAGTTGGTAATTCCTGCTGTGAAGATGGTGAACATTCTTTTGCATTTCAGCAAGCACACCTGATGGCAAGACTTTGGGGAGAGGAAACACATTGCTGGTGGAGCAACCACGCATATCATCAACGATGAAACAAAGTTAAGCAAATTTGATGCCAGATTTCAACCTGAAAAACATTTCATTGAACTGGCAAAGAGAGAGAGAAGTAATAACATTGCACTGAAAAGAGGAGAAGTGAATTTCATGATTATGGACACTAGTGGCAGATGTGTGAAAGCATGTTTGAAAAATGCATTATTTGTCCCTACATTTCCTCAAAACATTTTCTCAGTGCAGGCAGCAACTGAAAGAGGGGGTAGTGTTCATTTCAAACCAGACAGTGCAGAACTTGTGTATAAAGATGGTACCAAGTTGAACATAGAAAAGCATGGAAAACTGTACTACTTACATACATGTGACCTGGATAATTGTCAAACAAATGACAATGTAAATTATGTAAGTGATCTGAAAGGCTGGCATGAGATTTTAGGTCATTGTAATTATGATGATGTGATGAATGCTGAGAGAGTGGTTGATGGCATGAAAATTGTTGGTAAAACTAAGAAGCCTGTTGATTGTGATGTTTGCTTGCAGGGCAAAATGACCAATGACAGAAGTAAAAAGCCACGGGTCAAATCGTGTGTCCCCTTAGAACTAGTTCATACTGATCTTGCTGGTCCCATCACTCCAAGAACTGAAGGGTTCAAATATGCATTGTCTATGACTACTCAGAAGCTTGTTTTGTCTACTTTCTGAAGAACAAAAGTGACGCTGTTGTTGCTACAGAAAAGTTCTTTGCTGATTCTGCTCCTTTTGGTAAGGTTAAATGCATCAGATCTGACAATGGTACAGAGTTTACCTCTGAAGCATTCCGATCACTCCTGAGAAAGAACCAAATAAGGCATGACATGTCTGCGCCTTATTCTCCACATCAAAATGGCACTGCTGAACGGTGCTGGAGAACTCTTTTTCGAGATGGGAAGATGTCTTCTCCTTGAACCAAGTTGCCTAAGAACTATGGCCATATGCAGTCATGACTGCTACATACATCCGTAACAGATGTTACAGCGACCGATTGAAGCAAACACCATACTTTGCTCTCAGTGGCAAAAAGCCAAACCTCTCTCACATGAGAAACATTTGGATGTGAGTGCTATGCTTACACCCAAAACAAACAAAAGCTTGACCCAAGACGCAGTAAAGGGATTTTTGTTGGATATGATAGAAATAGTCCAGCATACCTTGTTTACTACCGAGAGACTGGCAAAGTCTACAGACACAGAGTTGTGAAGTTTGTGTCAAACTTAAAAAAAATGGGGGTGTGAGTGTGCATGAGCCTGTACAGACTGAGGAATATTTTGACATTGATGATTTAATGAAACAAAAAGATGATGCAAGGGCCAAAGGTTCCAAAGATGAGAAGAAAGTAGAAATTACTCAGGGGAGGTCAGAATATATGTCTGAAAACAAAGAGCCTCTGTTGAACAAAGATATCCTACAAGGGAGCGAAGGCCTCCAGTTCATTTGGCAGATTACATAACCAAATTTGATGATGATCAAGTGATGATGAACTTTGATTACTGCTACAAACTTGCAACATTTCCGCAATCATATAGTGATGCTATGAAATCCCCTGATTCTGTTCTCTGGAAAGAAGCTAATGAAGAAGAAATGAAATCTTGAATGAAAATGTGACATTCATTCTGACCATCTTGCCAGAGGGTAGAACAGCAGTGCCGGGTTGGGGGTGGGGGGGGGGGGGGGGGGGGGGGGGGGGGGGGGGGGGGGGGGGGATGGGTATACATGGTAAAAGAAAAAGGTGATGGTTCAAACTTCTACAAAGCCAGATTTGTGGCAAAGGGGTATAGCCAAGTTGAAGGTGTTGATTTCACAGAAACATTTGCACCAACAGCAAATTTAACTTCAGTTCGTGCTGTGATGCAGCTTGCAGCACAACATGATCTGGTTTTGCGCCAAATGGATGTGAAGAGTGCGTATCTTAACGCACCAACTGACTGTGAGATTTTCATGGAACAGGCTGAAGGTTTTGAAGTTCTGTCCAAAAATGTGTGAAAAGCCTGTCTACAAGCTAAAGAAATCTTTGTACGGTCTGAAACAGTATGGGGGAAATTGGAATAAAATGCTTCACAATCACTTGGTGGAAAACAACTTTGTCCAAACCCAACTGACAACTGTGTGTTTACACAAAACATGAAGGAGACAAAATGGTTGTCATTGTCGTGTGGGTAGATGATTTGATATTGAGTGGGAAGGATCCAGAACTGTTGGCAGAAAACAAGCAAATTTTGAAAGACAAGTTCAAAATGAAGGATTTAGGAAAACTGTCATACTACCTAGGGATTGACTCTGAACAGGGAGATGGTCATCTCAAAATGAATCAAAAAAGGTACATCAAGAAGGTGCTAAGCAAATTTGGAATGACAGAGACTGTAAACCGAGGTGTACCCCTTCTGAACAGAAGTTTGAATCTTTTACTGATGATGATCCTGTTGATTCTAGGAAATATCGGGAAGCTGTGGGAAGCTTGATTTACATCATGATGTGCACTAGGCTGATATTTGCTGGATCATTACCAAGCTATCCCAGCATTTGTCCAAACCACTTCAATCTCACTGGGTAGCAGTGAAGCAGGTGTTGAGGTACTTTGAAGGGTAGTCTTGACAAAGAACTGGTCTACACTAAGTCTGATGATGGACTGATGTTAGTTGGCTACAGTGATGCTGACTGGGCATCATCTGTTGATGACAGATGCAGCACATCAGGCTACTGCTTTAGTCTGACCAAATCTGGACCCTTGATTTCCTGGAAATCAAGAAAACAGCCTACTGTGGCATTGAGTTTCTTGCGAAGCAGAGTATGTTGCTTCGGCATCTGCTGTGCAAGAGAGTCTGTATCTCAGGCAACTGATGAAAGACATTGACAGGAAAGGT
>JADBJO010003377.1:0-107500 GCA_016801955.1 Conus betulinus
TGCATGTGTAAATACTGCATGCGCGCACGAGTGTGTGTGTGTGTGTGTGTGTGTGTGTGTGTGTGTGTGTGTGTGTGTGTGTGTGTGTGTGTGTGTGTGTATGTGTGTGTGTGTGTGTGTGTGTGTGTGTGTGTGTGTGTGCGTAGTCACGGTGTGCACTCAGCCAGTGTGTGCAGTGTGTGCGTGCAGTGCTCGCGTGCGTGCGCTTGTGTTCGAACGAGCATCATCTTTATATTCTCTGTGTGGAGGGAGGGGGTGGGTGGGTACATGCCTTTGAAATAATCATTTTCGCCCCACCTTTGCCGCGCAGAGAGAGAGAGAGAGAGAGAGAGAGAGAGAGAGAGAGAGAGAGGAGAGAGAGAGAGAGAGAGAGAGAGAGAGACGCTTCAGACGCTTCAGACATACTTTTATTAACATTGACCTGTACAGCCTTTGTGTCAAAGGGAACAAGATCTCATTTGCAGCATCAGGAAACAAAAGGGGGAAAATGTAGAATGAAATAGGCAAACTGAATAGCTCAGTAAATGTGAACAATCAAACATTTCAAAATAAAGTAATAGAATTTTTTTTTTTTTAAGGGATTCGTCTTGATAACAAATTAAATAAATACATAGAAGAAGAAAGGAAAGGAAAGAGAAGACGAGAGAGAGAGAGAGAGAGAGAGAGAGAGAGTTCTTTCCCTTGATCTCAAGATGGCCGCGCCCATGTGAGTGACACGAGAACCGAAAGAATTGCTAGGTGGTTGAAATCTGAGAGAGATCTAATGCGGCTCCCACCTCATCGTCAGTGGTCAGCAAATTAATCTGTCCAGCAGCTACAGGTAAGGTTGTCCTCGAATGAAAAAAAATGCACTTTATGCATTGAACTTTACTGAAGGACACGATGTGTGCTCTTGAAACTTCATCTTCCGATCTTGTTTCACTAGACCGTCTCAAGCAGACTAGTTGAATGAATGGGCGACAGTTTCACTTTCAGTTTTATCCTTCACACAGACAGCAGTTTTGATTATAGCTTTGTTGAACCTGGAAGTGAACGTCAGATGTAAAGGTGATGGGTTGGGGGCGGCCGGCCAGAAATTTCTCAGCTAAACAAAAAAAATTGCCCTCAAAGGCAAAGAGAGATGATTTATATAAAAATAAACTATTGGTAGAGCAATGACAAGTCAAAAGACATAACTAAACAAGACATGCTTCTAAGACATATGAAGACTGTCTATTTCTTGTTCTCAAAACTTTCTTCACATGTGAGTTGATTTGAACGTGGTGACAGCCCTGATATGGCCCTTTGCTATAGCAACATTATCTTATCTTATCTTATCTTCTTCACATGTGAAAGCCACTGCTCTGAAAAGTTCTGTGGCCTGTTAATAAGAACATTATTCAGATCTCCTTGAATGGAGCTTGTGGCCTCTTTTTTATCACTCCTGGAGAAGAGTAATGAATGACTTGTGAGTTGATTTTAACGTGGTGACAGCCCTGATATGGCCCCATGCTGTTGGCTGGGCTACAAGCAGCATTACCTTATCTTACTACACTGCCTGTGAACAAGCAGATGCTGCTATGGACACAACTGGCAGGTCATTATAAACAGAACTAGGCCCAAATGGGATCCCCATTAGTCATGCTGGCTAGTTTTGTCTGAGCAAAACACCCAGTCACCATTCTTTGCTCCCTGTCTTTTAGGATGTCTTGCATTCTTTCCAGCACATGAATGCTAATGCAATGTGCTTTAATCGTAAAAATGAATCTTTAACAAGGGACTCTTCAATCTTCAATTTGGATGGTCAGCCGTCATTTTTTAATATTATTGACCTGACTCTGTCAAGAACTTTTCGAAAGTCCCCATAGATCATATCCCAGAGTAACCTATTGTTTGCCACAGTGTTGCAAGGACTCTTCTAGATGATAGACAAGAATATAGGCTTTCCTTCACTTCAACTGCAGTTTATGAAGATTGATTCTTCAGTGTTCTCATGGAGAGATAGTTTTATGCTACACGTGGAATAAAGGGCAATCCTGCACCGCCCTCTACCCACCTCCACCCCATCCTCAAGCCTCCTCTTTAGGTTGTAACAGTCTCTATCTGTCCTCTATAGTTCCTCATTCCTGAGCAGGGTATAAGCTGAGGTTCACCCAAAGCAAGATTAAACAGTTCAGAAGGTGCTTTGAGTTCAAAAGCAATATCACTATCAGACTTAACTTGAATACACATGGAACTGTTTTGTAGCAGTGCTGCTCATGGGTTTCAGAAAGTTAATCTTTATATATCATGACTTACACAAATGTTTTGATGTTTCAGTATGTTAAATGTCGCAGTTGTCCATGTTTTTTTTTTTTTTCAAACATTTATTTAAATATGATAAGCACATGTATTGGATTTTGTAGATCATGAATTAAAGGAACACATGTTTTAACTAATTAATTCCTTTTTCTCATGATTTTGTATACGCACATATGTAAGCGTGCTGCACATGTATCAAGAACATGTGTCACATATAATGATATATGCCATTGAAAACATATCACAAATCCACCAGTACGGATATTAATTATGATTTTTCTTACATGTTTAAGTATATCCATTTGCATGAAAGCTGACTTTCCTTTTGTTAGTGTATTGTTTCAAAGGATAATCAACAACCAAAAATACACAGGTAAACTGGAAAGTGAAAGACCAAACTGACACGAACCCTTTGTGATCACGGTTTCAAAGAAGAACTCAGATATGTATACATTTATATAAATCTACAGAAAATAGAGGTACATGTTTTGCAGAGGACTTTTTCTTTAATGTATATGCATGCTTGCACACACACACACACACACACACACACACACACACACACACACACACACACACACACACACACACACACACACACACACACACACACAGAGACTTGTTACCTGCCAATAAAAAAATAACCAAAAAAAAAAAAAAAACAAACAAACAAAAACTTTCACTAGTTTCAGTTTAAGAAAGGTCAGTTCTTCTTAAGTTTAAAATGATATGTAACAGAACATACTCAAATAGAAAATTTTGTGTGCATTTATGTTTGAAATTATCTGCTTAAGGGAAGGACATTATCTTTTCATCTCATCTCTTCAGATGGCAGACAGACACATTTTATGCATCTCCCTCCTTCCTGTTTCCCCTCCTCCCTAGTTCAGGCAAAACCACCTGCCTGTTAATCAATTATAATTTTGCTCTATGAAGTACCAAATGACAAAGAAATTGGAAGACAATTTATATGTCGTTTGTTATTTTGTACAATTTATTGTCATCTGTCATTTTGCCAATAAGTCACTGAAAACTAGATAACTTCTTTATCTTAAACTAAGTTAAGGCCCATTCTAATCGGCAAGTGATGTTGGTGTCATAAACAGTAAAATTTGAAATGGTTGTTTTGATACTGGAAATCTCCAGTTATCACATCAATTGATGCTCTCTCGGCATGGCATGATAATGCTGAATTCCTACTTAGCAGCAGCAGATGTGTGAAAGGCTGCCCTTGTTCAGCAGGCAGGTTGTTGAATGCCAATGTATCACTTACCTGACACAAGGGATTGCCTGCCCTGGCCAGTCCATTACCATCCTACCATTTACATCTGTTAGTTCTAATATTTGATAAACTAATACATGTGTATATGTATATATTTTTTTCATTGTTATTATTTACAGATACAAGGATGATATTTTGTCCAAAGTTAGGAGGAATGGAAACACATAGGCTACTCAAGGTTCAATTTGAATTTCTTTTAAAATATTTGTTTTTTGTTTGCTTGTTCATTTGTTTAACATCTTTAATTTTAATGTTCTTCTGTCAGAAGGCTGTTGAGTTGTTTGAATAACAACTTCTGGATCATCATGATATTCCTCTTGTGATGGTCGTGGACTGTTATACGATCCTGAATTACCCACTGTTGGGGGATGCCAATAATGTCTAAAGTTTTGATTTTTAAGAGTTTCATTTGCTAAAGTTTGAATTATTCTGAACCATGTGAAATGACTTCATCTTCAGCTGCCCCTGCTCTCTGACTTTGTCTCAGTCATCAGACTCATTGGTCAGTTCCAGAAGTCATCAGACTCATTGGTCAGTTCCAGACTCTCTCTCCTTCTCAATGAGCTAAAAAGTTGTGAAATGTACATAAAACAGGATGTTATTTTCACCAGGTTCGGAGACCATTCCACCATCACCACTATTGCATTATGGGTCTGGGATCAGGCCGGGGACTCAGCTGGTGTGCATGGCTGTACCAGCGTCAACAGCACCTGGCTTTCACTCTCAGACCATTGTCCAGAACTCTCTTTAGTCATACTGGGGTGTGGGTAAGTTGTTTTTTTTTTTTTTTTTTTAAATGGAAATTGGTTCTTTAGTGCTTTATCTTTTGAAAACTTTCGTTGGTAATCTATCAGTAATATTTTCATCAGCTCACCATAATCCATCAAATTGATGTTGTTTGTTTCAGTTGTGTACTATCCTCCATCATTTTTACATTTGAGGGCAGCGAAAGTGTGGACATGACAATAAAACAAGAAAGTGTTGACTACCAACACTTAGTCTGTTTGAAAATCTTTCAGTTGCCAGAATTAGAATGGAGTCAATTTGTGTCATGATTAATTCATATCAGCTTCGCATTGCAACAAACAAACCTGGGCTTGAATGAAAAGAAAAGCTGATCTAATGTGAAAAGCTGGCTTTCAGTATGTTTAGTTGTAAACTACTTGTTTGATTAAAGACTTTGTTGATATTGGTGCTTTTGTTATGACAGTGAGTAGTATGATGCAAAATGCAGAATCAGTGTAACTGATCCAAAAACCATTGTGCCTGGTATTGACGCTTTATCATCTCTTAGGCTGCATACAGTCACAGCTCTGCAAAGCAGGGTAGAGTGTTTGGTCCCATCTGTCTTTTTGCTCATGTGTCAGCCTGACAGGTAAATTCAATGTGAAAACAGTCAGGTAGATCTTCATCAATTTTTCTAAGTTCATTTGCTCGGGTCAGGATCTAAACGTGTTTAGGTCTTTAAATGTAAAACTGCCAACAGAAAACAAGAAAGTGTGATGCTGTTGTTTACATCTTCATCGTAATATGAGAATGGCATTGATTTTTATAAGAGTTTGTGTCCTGCCAAGAACTGCGTTTTCTATTAAATATGAGAATTGTTTGATCTTTGTAGGAGAAGGAACTGACGCAGAAGGAGAGGGAGAAGGTGGAGAGACACTGGATGCCCATTATCAGGGAGCATGACAGACAGCGGTGTCAGAGGGTAAGTCACAGGCCCAGACCCTGACAGTATCATAGGGAGGCTAACAAACAGTGTGATATAAATAGGTCTGTCTTCTGATCACAGTAAAAAAAAATTGCTTACTACATGAATTCCCATACCCATCCTCTTTTTAATGAATTTCACATTTCTTCCTATATAGTTTGTGTTCAATCAACTGGTCACTTTGTAGTATATATGGTGACTGTTACTACTAATAACAATGATGATAATAGTTCTAGAAGTCTGATTTGCTGTGAAAATGCTCTAGCTTATGAATACATGTCACCAGCACAGGTATTTCCAGGGCGACAGTGATAGAGATGGGGTGTAAAGCTAAGGAAAGTCATGTGAAGACCATATGGCAAAAACTTGGCTGTGTCTGGAGTGGCACTGTCTTCATCTGTCCGTGGGCAGGGGTGGTTGGGTCTGTGGGGTGTGCTCGACAGCTGGAGGGGGTGGTGTTTTTCGCCAGTGGGCTCTGCAGTCATGAAATACAGGCTGGTACACCCATGGGGATGCTACTTTAAGGCTGTTATGAGTTGCATCCTGTAGTCCAATTTACCTCTGTTCAGGACCAGTTATGTCCCTTGATATCTTAATGGAATGTCCTGCGCGTGCCTGTACCCATCGTCAACACAGTGCAGGCCTCCAAGGGTGGTACAGGACTGTTCTAAAGGCAGGTGAAGACAGTGCTTCTCTGGGTCCTCCCCAGCACCTTTGGGTGTTTCTTTTCTTCTTCTAGGGAAAGTCATGTGAAGATAGGTGCAGGACCAGAAATACTGTTAGATCAATTAGAGACAGTCCGGTTTTGTGCTCTCAGAGATGCAGGCAACCGCTGCATTTAAGCTGGAGTGGAATGATGCAGTCTCATTTTAGAAGTCTGATTTGCTGTGAAATACATTACTTCTTAACTGTATCAGTGTAGAGGGATGCCAGCTGATAACTAACTGTGTGTGTCTTTTTTTTTTTTGAATGATTTTCTTGTAATGATTTTTTTATGTAATGTTGTTGTTGAGAGGATGTGGTTGGTTAGATTATGAAATAGTGCTCGTGTATTCATATTTATAAGATCTGAACGTAGACAAGATCAGTCTTCTTTTCTTCCCTTTTAGAAACTTTTTTCTTCTTCTTCTTTCCAGACAGACAGCAGTGGAGACAAATACTACGTGTTGTCCATGTTCCCCTATCCAAGTGGCAATCTGCACATGGGTCATGTCCGTGTTTACACTCTCAGTGACACCATGGCCAGGTTCCACCGACTGGCCGGACGCAGTGTCATCCACCCAATGGGATGGGATGCCTTTGGTCTGCCGGCTGAAAATGCTGCCATTGAGAGGGGAGAGAAGCCAGATCAGTGGACTTATCAGTAAGTGTTCTATGGCTGTGAGTGATTAAAAACTGTAACAGTAACTGTTCAGAAAAGCTGTTTGTTTGGAACTTTGCCTCTAATCCATGTAGTGAGTGATATATGATATTGTCACAACAGCGTGTGCTTAATGAGGAATCGTGGAAAATGGTAAGCTTGTTAACTTTTAACAATTACAGTGCCAAAGAAACGGCACGAGCTAGTCGAACACATGAAGTTCTCAAAACTAGAATGACGATACTGAATTATTTGTTTATCAGTCATAGTGATCTAGTGTTCTTAACCTGTCTTTTTTTTTTTTCTCAGAAACATCGCCAGCATGAGACAACAGTTAGATCAGCTAGGATGCAGCTTTGATTGGCATCGGGTGAGTGGATGTCCCAGACCTATTGTCTTTTTCGTTGAAATGCATATTAGTTTTGACCTAATATATGCACTCAGTCTATTTCTTTATATTTGAGTGGAAAGTCTGCCTTTATATTTTTTCTTCATCAGATCTACCTTCCGTTTTTTTTTTTTTTTTTTTTTTTTGAGTGTGAAACAGTGATTCTGATTACTGATTCTGGTGACTATATGTGTGTTTATATATTTTTTTAGTGTGTCTAATATGTGCATTTATACATTTTTTTTAGCAAGTCTATTTTGTTACTGTTAAATCTTACTTAAAATTGCGCACTTTTTAAAAATTTTTTTCCAGCTTTGTAGAGTTGATCTTCTTCTGCGTACGCAGGCTGCTACTCCTGCGGACACTCCCTGTACAGACAGGCAAGGATTAATCCCATCTGCCCAACAAAGGGAGTGGAGTTTTGTGTGTATGACCATTTTTTATTCTGCCATTAAGGCAGCCATACTCCATCTTCGGGGAAGGAGAGTTGATCAACATACAAGAGCTAATGCCACTGTGAAGCTGCTCAGTTATTTTTGGTGACTTTGATTTTCAATGGAGCAATCCTTCAAATACTCACACACCGTCCGTCCAGTTAGTCTGTTTGAGTCTTTGGTCTCAGTCAGTGAATAGGCACACAGAGCCCTGGATTTGGTGACATCTTTCACCAGGTTGTTCATCCCGTTGTGGATTCAATTTCAGCCAGCCTCACCCTTACCATAGATTCTTATTCTGTACTGCTCAGCACCTATGCATCCTGCAAGACATAGAGAGAGAAGAAACATAGCCTCCACAGACCTTGAGTCCTTTGATGAGGATCTGTTCCAGACTTCACTCCTCAGCCTCACCTTCCAGCGGAGCATCTCCATAGTACTTTTTCATGACCCCATGGACCAGCATGCTCCTGCGACAAGATGCGAGGTCTCCAGTCATCCTTCCTCATCCTGACGTCCAGCTGTTGATCCTCAGCTTTGTGACACCAGGTGTGGAAGAAGAGCGGAAATACAAAGGCTGGATTTCACTTGCATAAGCACATCCTCCAGACTGCAGGGTTTTTTTTTTAGTATGACTGTGCTGCTGCAGGCTAAATAATTGTTCTTCAATGCAAGAATTCTGTTATTCAGAACATCAAGCACCTTTTCAAGATTACAAACACTCTGATGGCCAAAGTGTGCTCAACTCTCTGTCTGTTCCTCTGCCTGACTTCCTCAAAAGTTTTGTGATTCTTTTGTGGGAAAATTAGAAATCTTGGCAACAGTCTTGATTCTCAGTGTATGTCATTGCCGAGCATTCAACATAGTTTCTTCTCTGGCATTCCCTTGTTAAATTTTGAACCAGTATTTCAGTCAGTGATCAGGGAAGTGATAGAAAACATTCTGTTGTGACAACTTGTGAACTAGATCCACTACCTTCTTCACTACTGTCTGAGCAATCTGATACCATGTACTACTGCAATAGTAAATGATTCCCTTATGTCTGATTGTTTTCCCTCTGAATTTATGTTTGCAGATGTTAAACCTCCTAAAGAAAAAAAATGTCTTTGGATGCTCCAAAAATGTGAAAAACTAAACCTGTCTCAAACTTACTGTTGTTGTCTAGGACAGTTGAAAAGAGTAGCTTTCCTCCTGCTTTCTGATCAGCTTCACAGCAATAACTTTGCTCTGCTCTTTACAGTAGATTGCCTCAATCATGGCACTGACTGACTGAGACAGCACTCTTGAAAATAAACAGTGATTCGCCTGCTGCCATGAAGACGTGGCTTTGAATGTAGACTTTCAGTAACCAAGGGAGTGAACTGGTGAGAGTTAATTCAATCGGCCAGGGATGGATTTTCTGTGTGTCTGTTTCAGGAATACGCAACTTGTGACCCTGCCTACTATCGCTGGACGCAGTATCTTTTCCTCAGGATGTTAGAGGCTGGCCTGGTTTATCAGAAAGAGGTTTGATTTTTTTTTTTCTTTTGTATCTTGGCTACAAAATCACTAATTTTACTATTTAACCAGTCATGCTATATAATAATAATAATGAATACTATTATAGCGCTTATTCTCGGCTAGAGACCAAGCTCTAAGCGCTTTACAATCCACACTCGTTTACACAACAGGCTGCCTACCTGGGCAGTGCCGACTGAAGAGCTGCTAGTTGGCGCTTCATTCAGTCGTTTCCTGTGACATCCAGTCAGTATTGTTCAATATCGTTCACTCAATTTTCTTACTTCCTTCATTCTTTCCATATCTCACTCAGGGTGCATGCTATGTGTAACGCGTCATCCATACCAACGGCCCAAACTGGCCTTCTCTTCCGAAAGTTGGTGATGGGATTTATGTGTGTGCAAGATGTTAAGCGTGCATTACACACACGGAACCTCGGTTTTTATAGACTCATTCGAAGGACTGTAAGGCAATACGCAACTTGTGACCCTGCCTACTATCACCTACTATATATATTCTCTCTTTTATTTCTTAGCTTCACATGAGTGACTTTCTTTGTTTTTGTCAGTAACAGCCCCTTTCCCTACCCCCACCCCCAGGGGATGCCTGGAGATTTTTAGGTATAAATCGTACCCCTGCTCTCTGTAGACATTTTGTATTTGTAATTCTTTATTTTCCGTCACTCTCTTTGATTCTGCCTTCTCTCTGTGTCTCTCTTTCTCTCTTCTCTCCTCTGTCTCTCTCTTTCTCTGACTTCTCTCTCTCTGTCTCTTCTCTCTTCTCTTTGTCTCTCTGTCTCTGTCTCTCTGTCTCTCTGTCTCTGTCTCTCTCTCTCTCTCTCTCTCTCTCTCTCTTTTCTTTACTGCAGCCCCCTGTTTCTCTGCCTTTGAGTCTGTCTTGATTTCTTTCCCTTGTTAGGACACCAGGGGGTGTAGATGGGAAAAGGGGATGGGGGAGGGGGTTGTGTGGAAGGGAGTATACATATCAGGACGCACTGTATCTCCTTCCACTAATCCTGTGCTTGTAACTACACTGCTTTTCAGTTACATCCTTTGACTTCTTTTTATCTGTCGTCCATTTTTTTTTTTTTTTTTTTTACCTATTCACCCCCCTGTACTCTAGAACATCATTACACTTTTTTTTTTTTTTTCGTATTGTTACAATTTCAAAGCATACTGGTTTTTCCTTTTGTGATCTGGTAACTAAATACTTTTTAAATGGGCCCTAGCTGTCTGTCTTGCTGTTCTGTTTACTAACATGGCTTTTTATTTTTGCTGCTGTTGTTATTGTTGTTGTATCAGACTATTTTTCAAAGAGTTTTCATGTTGATTTTTTTTTCTTAACTTGGTTGTGATAAATTAAGTGGAATGGTTGGTGTTTTCAGCATAGATTAGTTTAGTCTACCTAAAGGATTTCAGCATTAAACAACTAGTGTCTTATGACTTTCCATACTTTGTACAAGAGGTTGTAGGGGCAGCAGGGGGCTTTATTTATCACAAATGACAGCTGTGAATAGGCCTTTGGGATTGATGAGACTATGGTGGATCTGAAGGACTGTCAATGACAACCTTGGATTTAGAAATGGAAAAGGAATAAAGGAGAGGGAATATCATAAAATGTGCCTGTTTGTCTGAGCTTTCTTTCGTGACAAATCCTAGTCATCTGGGTCCTGAGAGATACAGACATCTGCAGGGTTAATCATGCGATTTGAGCAGCACTCTTAGTGATGACTCTGTAAGAGGGTGACATGCGATTGCACGGTCATAGCCCTGCTAGTTGAGCCGATATTTCACTCCTAGGAACTGACAGGGTCAGAAAATCCAGCTGTGAACATTAACACAACTTGGTTTGAACTTGTGGGTTTGCTGTCGTAAATTTTTGGTGCTAACCATTGTGTCACATTTTGATGATCTTGGTAAAGACTTCTCATGTTGTAATTTGTGCTGTTTTTTATTAACATCATGGAAATGGTCACCGTCACAGTACCATGTTCTTTATCCCATTGTTAGCTTTTTGTGTTGGTGTCTTTGATTCTTTACGACCAGGGGGAGGTGAACTGGGATCCTGTTGACATGACGGTGCTTGCAGACGAACAAATCGATGAGGCGGGCAGGTCATGGAGGTCTGGGGCGAAGGCAGAGAAGCGTTTCTTGAAACAGTGGTACATCAAGACCACTGCCTTGGCCCAGGTATTGTCCTGCACAGGTCTGATCCTTCTCATGTGTGTCTTCCCCTCACATTCAGGCATATACACATTCATACGTTTATACATGTTCTCATATATATTTAGACAGTGGTCACCCACACATTAAGGCACATGTTTACCTATAGATTCTGATGTGTGGTCATCCATACATTCAGGCATGTGTTCAGCTGTACATTCAGGCATTCATCCTTACACTCAGGCATGTGTTCAGCTGTACATTCAGGCATTCATCCTTACACTCAGGCATGTGTTCAGCTGTACATTCAGGCATACATTCATCCTTACACTCAGGCATGTGTTCAGCTGTACATTCAGGCATACATTCATCCTTACACTCAGGCATGTGTTCAGCTGTACATTCAGGCATACATCCATCCTTACACTCAGGCATGTGTTCAGCTGTACATTCAGGCATACATCCATCCTTACACTCAGCATGTGTTCAGCTGTACATTCAGGCATACATTCATCCTTACACTCAGGTGTATGTTCAGCCATACATTCAGGCATGTGTTGAGCCATTAGTAGCCATACATTCAGGTATACGTTCAGTGATACATGCAGGTGTAAGTTTCAGCCATACATTTTGGCATGTGCTCAGTCATACATTACAAATGTTCAGCCATATATTCTAGTATGTGTTTAGTCTTTAGGCATACATTCAGAGGCATGTCTTAAGCTACATATTCAGGCATATGTTTGGCTATACATTCAGGCATATGTTTGGCTTTACATTCAGGCATGTGTTTGGCTTTACATTCAGGCACATGTTTGGCTGTACATTCAGGCATGTTTTTTGGCTATACATTCAGGCATATGTTTGGCTTACATTCAGGCACATGTTTGGCTGTATATTCAGGCATATGTTTGGCTATTCATTCAGGCATATGTTTGGCTATACATTCAGGCATGTGTTTGGCTATACATTCAGGAATGCGTTTGGCTGTACATTCAGGCATATGTTTGGCTGTACATTATTGGCTATACATTCAGGCATGTGCTTGGCTATACATTCAGGCATGTGTTGGCATACATGTGTTTGGCTATACATTCAGGCATATGTTTGGCTATACATTCAGGCATATGTTTGGCTATACATTCAGGCATGTGTTTGGCTATACATTCAGGCATGTGTTTGGCTATACATTCAGGGATGTGTTTGGCTATACATTCAGGCATGTGTTTGGCTATACATTCAGGCATGTGTTTGGCTATACATTCAGGAATGTGTTCAGCAGTCCATGCAGGTGTGTGTTCTGCAATACAGTTTGGCATGTTTTCAGTCATACATCTAGAGATGTGTTCAGTCATTCAGGCATATGTTCAGACTTGCTCTCAGGTAGATCTTCAGTCATGCTTTCAGACCTGTCTTCAGCCATACAGTCAAGTATGTCATCAGCTATATATTTAGGCGTTGTCTTCAGCTGTACATTCAGGCACGTGTTCTACTGTACATTCAGGCATGTATTCAGTCACACATTCAGGACACGTGTTCATCATTCATTCAGTTATGTGTTCAGTTATTCATTCAGACACATGTTCAGTCATTTATTCAGTTATGTGTTCAATTATTCATTCAGGCATGTGTTCCATCATTTATTCAGTTATGTGTTCAGTTATTCATTCAGGTATGTGTTCCATCATTTATTCAGTTATGTGTTCAGCCATTCATTCAGGCATGTGTTCCATCATTTATTCAGTCATGTGTTCAGACATACATTCAGGCATGTGTTCCATCATTTATTCAGTTATATGTTCAGCCATTCATTCAGGCATGTTTTCCATCATTTATTCAGTTATGTGTTCAGACATACATTCAGGCATGTGTTCCATCATTTATTCAGTTATGTGTTCAGCCATTCATTCAAGCATGTGTTCCATCATTTATTCAGTTATGTGTTCAGCCATGCATTCCAGTATGTGTTCAGACATACTTCCAAGCAAGCCTCTACCTATGCATTCAGGCATGCCTGTCGTTATACAATCAGGTGTAGACGTATCAACATGAAGATAAGGTTTGTGCACCGGGGAAGTTCCAAAACATTGTTCAAGCACTGGCTGAACTTCCACCACAAACATTTCCAGTCAACAAATAAGCTTCTTTGCTCATTTTGGATTTGTAGGGTAATTAGCCAAGACAGGTTTAACAGTCATGTGACATTACTTGAACAACAAGGATGTAGTTCATCACAGATCTGTTCTATCTGTGTGTCAAACAGGAATGCAGAGAATCATAAATCTTGTGATAAAGTTAATGGCTATGCATCGAATAAACAAATTGCCTCCTGAGACTCACACCAGCAATACTGATTGCCAGATTCAGAATGGCCCAGAATCTTTCCTCACCCCAGGGTTTCTGTAGTTGATTCTGCGCATATTCATGTGACACATCCTTTGCAACTACGTATATGTATGGAACATGTGCACATCTGGTGTGTGTGTACATACTACATGTGTGTGATGTGTGTGCAAATGTTTGTGACGAATGTAGGTGACTTGTATGTGATCTGTGTGTGTGTGTGCATGTGATGTGCATGCATGACAATAGTATGTAATGTGTGTATAAGAAACAAATCTGTCAACTGTCTATGCATGTATTTGATATGTGTCACAAATGTGTGAAGTGACATGTGTATGTTTATGTATGATGAAAATCTGGAGTATGCATAGAGCGAAAACAGCAGACTACAGATTTTATCAAAAGGGACTTGAATGTTTTTTTTTAACAATAACAGTTTTAGTATCTTGCAAGGGACTCGTTAACTAAACCAAAGAACAATCCTACACCCCTAACCCCACCCCACATCGCCCCATTAAAAAAAAAAAAAAAAAAAGAAAGAAAGAAATATCTCAAGAGCAAAAGCTGAAGAAAACAACATCTAAACATTCTCTCTGTGTAAGTACATTTATAAATGTGTGTATATATGATCCGTTTGAGAGCATTACAACACTGTGTATTCATGTGTGCCTGCGAGCCACTGCACACATTTTAGTGCCCATCCACTTGTTGGTATGACAGATATGTTAGGCCTGTTCCAGTCGCTGTATGAAGGACTGGACGAGGTGGACCAGGACCTGTGGGGAGACATTGTGCAGCTACAGAAGCACTGGATTGGTCAATGTGATGCACCAGACTGTGCTTCCATGTGCAGGTTGCTTCTTCTTATTGTTCTCTCTCTCTTGCTCTTGCGCTCTCTGTCCTTCCCTTAGACTCTGTATCTATGTCTCTGACTGTCTGTCTCTCTCTCTCTCTCTCTCTCTCTCTCTCTCTCTCTCCCTCCCCTCCTTCCCCAAACCTCTCTGTATGTGAGGACTCACAGAAAAAAACAGTTTTATTTAGTTATAGTCAGAAATCATTAACACAGATAAACAGACTGTATGTAAATGAAATGTCCATCCAGGTCAGTTCAAGAACTCTTATCGTATCTGAGATTGTTATGTGTTTAGCAAAGGAGAGGAACAGGTCTTTAAAAGACTGTGTTTAATTAAAAGAAAGAAGAAAAAAAAAAGCTTGTTGTTCATTTTCGTTGTCCTGAGTGTTGTTTATCTTCGCTGAAGAAGACCTAAGAGGTCAAAATGCATTTGTGTTCTGTATTTGTGATTTGTTTGTTCATGTTCAGCAGATATAGTGCTTTAAGCTTTTTAAGATTAGGAAAAAAAAAAATTGTACTCCCACTCAGAACATCTGCATGCTGGGAATGCAGAAGCTTAACAATGCTAAGTTCAGCTCATTGATTTGATGCCAGATCAGCTTCTGCTCTCATTTTAGATGATATGGCAAATGGGTATAACCATCCAAGGAGAGATTGGGAAAGGCCATCTTTCATGTTAAGCAACTGGGGTTCACACTCATAAGCCTCCTGAAAGAGACCTCAGTGCTCTGTCCACCAGAGCCGTTGAGGCAACCACAGTGTTGAAGCATTTAAATATGATTTTAGTGTGACTTTTATGAAACTAAACGTCCAGCCAAAGCATTTTCGGCTTTCAGGAAACAAACTTTTTCAGTGTAAAGACAGTGGAGAGCAAGCAAGTTTACAAAATACACCAGCTGTCAGGACAATACTCATTCTTGGATAAAAGTTACTCAAACAGCATATTTTTGATAGACAGGTCTCCCAGAGATTTTTTAATAGTTCCCAGTTGAAATTCCAGAAATCTTCAGCTTCAGACACATTATTACAGTGCTCAAATAATTGCCCGCAGTTTTACTCCACTTAACACTAATACACTGAAACGTAAAAACAAAGTCGTCCCTGTTGAAACACTGATTTAGATTGCTTTTGATTTTAGTGTGTTGTGTGAAAGGCTTTCTTAGTTGCCGTCCTGCAATGGCCTGACTGGTGACGCGAAGGTGATGCACTGGGTGACTGTGTTTTGTGAGCAGACAATGGACGGAGAGCAGTGTGAGCCTCTCCACATCTACACCCCAACCCCTGAAGCTGTGCATGGGGTAGCTTTCATCGCTGTCTCTCCTCAACACAGACTGAATCAGCCATCGTTCTATCAGGTCTGTTTATGAGGTTTTTTTTTGGTTCTTTTTTTCTTTTTTTTTTTTTTTAAAGTCAATTATTGTGAATTGCGAAATTTTGATGTGTTACTGATAAAAGGAACTTGTATTGATACTCTCTGAAACAGTTCCCGGTTAAACAGTTGAGTGTTGGCAGCAGTGACTGATTCATTTTCTGAATCTTGTTTGTTGATAACGTTAAAGAAAATTGAAAAAATTTGATTTTTGGAACAAGCTCAGATATATTGTGGCTTTGTGAAATTTTTTTGGTGTTCAGCTTGGTGAGAGAGATGAACCTAAGAAACAGAAAGGAAGAATGGCTTTCTGCAGCATGTTTGGGTTGTGGAACTGATCAAAATATCTTTAAAGTTTTAGGTTTTTTTTCGTTGTGTAAATTATGTGTATCTACCTTTGTCATTGAAAAGAGATTGATAAATCTGACAAATCAAATTTCTGTTTCAGTTTTTCACCTGGAAAATGTTACCAGCAAGATGCTGTTCAAACATGTCTATTAAATTGGTATTTGTCAATTGATAACTTGCTTAATGAAACACAATTCTTTTTACAAAAAGTTTTAAAGTGTGATATCATTATGTTTCAGGGAAATGTCCTTCAGGATGCTAAAGGTAAGTTGAAATTGTTTTAAATGTAAAATAAACATCATACAAATGTGCTTCTCTACAAAACCAGCTGAACGCATGCAAACGGTGCCATGAACAGAATTTGGTACCACGTTTTACAGAGTAAAAGTGCAAAGTGCTTTGAAATTGGAATCTTCATATAGACAGTTTCAAAATTACATGTATTCTTTTAAAGACAGATAGATTGACAAAAAAAGATAGACAAATAGATGGTTAAATAGATATGTTTTTAATCAGTAAAATATGCTTATAACATACTCACCTTGATGCAGTGCTAGTGTCACAGGCTGCAGCTCAGAGATAGTTGACTGATGCCCCATCAGAAGTGTAGATTTCTGGGATTTTCACTGTAACTGTGAGTCGCCCATGTTGAGAGGTGTGTCAGCTTTGCGCTCAAATGGGAAGACTAGAACCTCACAGTTGAGTGATATTTCGCCCATAGAATAGATCTTGTTGCTCAAATGTCCGACCAGCACTACAGCCAAATGCTAAGGGACGATGTATTCTGAAAGGAAGCTGGGGGTACGGTCCTGTCGTCAGCTCAAGAGTGGAACATCAGGACATCATGTTCATCCTCCTCACTGATCATGCTTAAAAAAAAAGAAGCCGTGTAACCTTTGGCCTTTGAACCCTGTTGTCATACTGACTTAAGAACTTTTGAGGTCTTTGGGGTCAGCAAGATTGTGGGGACCATCATTCGATGAACATGTGAGGGTTTTCCACCA
The DNA here is from genome assembly GCA_016801955.1 of Conus betulinus. Classification (NCBI taxonomy): domain Eukaryota; kingdom Metazoa; phylum Mollusca; class Gastropoda; order Neogastropoda; family Conidae; genus Conus; species Conus betulinus. The sequence continues at coordinate 17,032 of JADBJO010003377.1, forward strand.
AGAAAGGATGCTTGGTTACACTGGCTTTGCCAGTGTGGGTAGTTGCTGTCATATAATGGCCGCATCTAGCATGTTGAGTCAGAACTAGGTACCACTAGCACCACAGAAGTGACTTACGTGTAGTGCAGTGTGTCTCCTGGGGGGGGGTTGCCTCACGGGACCCAATATTGATACCATCCTTTGAACAGCTAGTCCAGGGAATGTGTCAGGAAAGTCAGGGTTGACAGAATGAACTGCGTAAGACTATCACTGCTGAGTGACATACATAACGACATGCGAAAAACGTTGTATCCAAAATTGTGATGCAAAAAGACAATTCTGTTGTCATTTTTGAGGCTGCTTTTTTGTGCTAGGTATTCAGGATTGTTTTACTTATCATTGAAAGTAAGTAATAGAGGTATTAAAAGAACTAAAGAAAGAAAATCTAGTCCCTCGTCAGTGTCTTTTCAGAAAATGAAAATCTGAACACAAAAGTGGGAGTGTTAAAATGAAAAGAAATTATGTTTTTGGTATGGACAATGCAGATATTTTGAAGTTTATTGCATTCATTCAAGTGTTTTTTTTAGGGGGGGGGGGGGGGGGGGGGGGGAAGAAATAAAGCTTTAAATATCAAAGGCGTGATTTGACATGCATTTAGTTTTGTTGTGTAACACATAGATCATTTTTTTTGTTATATTTTACACAATTACCTGACTTCATCAAATATGTTTTCCAGGCTTGGGAAAACAAACTGCTTCTGTGGATATTTCTTGAAAGAACGCCTGGGATGATCACCATATGATTTTCATTTCACCCGCAATATATTGTGGGGAAAAAAAAAAATACAAGCCTGTATATACAGACACACGCACACACTCACACCACCTGTACATGCTGAAATGCCCATGCTCCAGTGAAGGCCCAGACTTTGCTGATGCTGTGTCTGTTTTGAAGGCCCGGACTTTGCTGATGCTGTGTCTGTTTTGAAGGCCCAGACTTTGCTGATGCTGTGTCTGTTTTGAAGGCCCGGACTTTGCTGATGCTGTGTCTGTTTTGAAGGCCCGGACTTTGCTGATGCTGTGTCTGTTCTGAAGGCCCGGACTTTGCTGATGCTGTGTCTGTTCTGAAGGCCCGGACTTTGCTGATGCTGTGTCTGTTCTGAAGGCCCAGACTTTGCTGATGCTGTGTCTGTTCTGAAGGCCCGGACTTTGCTGCTGATGCTGTGTCTGTTTTGAAGGCCCGGACTTGGCTGATGCTGTGTCTGTTCTGAAGGCCCGGACTTGGCTGATGCTGTGTCTGTTTTGAAGGCCGAGACTTTTGCTGATGCTGTGTCTGTTTTGAAGGCTGAGACTTTGCTGATGCTGTGTCTGTTTTGAAAGCCAAGACTTTGCTGATGCTGTGTCTGTTTTGAAGGCCAAGACTTTGCTGATGCTGTGTCTGTTTTGAAGGCCCGGACTTTGCTGATGCTGTGTCTGTTTTGAAGGCCGAGACTTTGCTGATGCTGTGTCTGTTTTGAAGGCCCAGACTTTGCTGATGCTGTGTCTGTTCTGAAGGCCCAGACTTTGCTGATGCTGTGTCTGTTCTGAAGGCCCGGACTTTGCTGATGCTGTGTCTGTTCTGAAGGCCGAGACTTTGCTGATGCTGTGTCTGTTCTGAAGCCCGGACTTTGCTGATGCTGTGTCTGTTCTGAAGGCCCGGACTTTGCTGATGCTGTGTCTGTTCTGAAGGCCCAGACTTTGCTGATGCTGTGTCTGTTCTGTCTTCCCCCAACAGATGTACCTTTGTCGCTGAGAGCTCAGCATCCACTGACAGGAGACAGCCTCCCCATCGTTGTGTCTTCATCGCTGGAATGGGACGACTTCAACGACGTGCAGTTTAGTCAGCTCGTCTGCCTCTCTCATCTTGTGTCTGTGCCCTGTGTGTCCCTCTCTGTCTGCTTCTTCCTGTTCTTTGTCGCTGTCTCTCTTTCATAGTGTCTCTTTCACCTTCCCTGTGTGTTTCTGTTTATCCTTGGTTTCTGTTTGTGCTCCATTGCCTTCCTCTTACCTGTCTGCCCATCAGAATTTGCCATATTTTGTGCACACAGTTTTTAGCAAATATATGATGAATGCAACAAACTGAGAAAAAAGCATGTTGAAAAAAAACAGCGATGAAATTACAACGGTAACTGCACTTGTGCTGAATGGTCATGGTGTCGCCTTCGTGTGCGAATTTGTGGGCTAACTTCTGCACACAGAATTGTGCCTGGCTGTATTTACTTCTTCGACAAGCAGAACAAAAACAGACAAAGAAAAGGATAAAAAAAAAAAAAGAGCATCCGTTTGTGCCAGAGTATGCAGATGAATCAGGTTTGAAAGTAATTTATGTTGGAAGAACCTGTTGTCAGTGTATTACTGCAAGATCAGATATCCCTCCACTCTATTGTGTGATATCAGGTAAAATAAAACAAAGCACACACACGCACACACACACACACACACACACGCACGCACGCACGCACGCACGCACGCACATGCACACGCACACGCACACACTCACACACACACACACATGCAAACACACACGCACACATACACACACACACACATACACACACACACACACACACACACACACACACACACACACACACACACACACACACACACACACACACACACACATGCACACACACATACACACACACGCACACACACACACACACACATACACACACACACACACACACACACACACACACACACACACACACACACACACACACACACACACACACACACTGCTTTAAAAAAAATTTGGCAGACAAAACATTGAAACATTTACCCCTTCACCTCCTTCACCCCTGCCCCCCAGCTTCTACAGAAATCTGAAGATTTGTTACATGCTCTTTTTGTTGAAAAGTACATCAGTATCAGTTTTAGGATAAACAGGTCTTCTTCATCTTGATCCAGCTGGTTATACTTCCGTTCTGTTATTCTCTGTGTGTGTGTGTGTGTGTGTGTGTGTGTGTGTGTGTGTGTGTGTTTACAACCAAAGGTATCTCACAGTAGGCTAATCTGACAAAAAAACTGGCTGCATACAGTGACTGTGATGTGTGTTTATGGGTTTGTGTGTGTGTGTGTGTGTGTGTGTGTGTGTGTGTGTGTGTGTGTGTGTGTGTGTGTGTGTGTGTGTGTGTGTGTGTGTGTGTGTGTGTGTGTGTGCGCGCGCGCGCGCAAGCGAGTGTCTGTATCAAGATGAACATAATGTGCGTTAAAGTGGGCTACATCAGCGTCAAACGGTGTAACTGGCAGTGGGTTTGCAGGGGATTCCCAGTGTAGATGAGGCAGCCCAGACAGTGGCCCAGCAGCTGGGCTTTTCTTATCACCTTGTCCTGGAGGACACACAGGGAGAGCAGAGACTGGTCAACTCCCACGATGTGAGTGTCCCTTGACGGCGTCCAGTCTGTGTGACAACTGGCGACCCTGGTCGCGCTTGTGAACAGTCACTGTTCTAGTTAGAGATGTACTCTCTCAAGACGTACTGCCGTTATCAATTTTGACGAGTCTCTCGGTTTACTTTGGGTAACATGTTCAAACACTTTTAGGACTCTGACAGCCACTGAACAGTCCCAGAGTTTCCCTCATTGTTCCTGTAAATGCCTTCGCATATCACCAGGTCTTTCCTCCCTTTCAGACCCTGAACAACACCCGACAAGTTCCCATTCTATATCCACAGCTTTGGCTGCTTTTATTGCATACAATGAACAGTCTGTGGTTCTTTTGTCCAACAGTTGGTTTTATTCTTTGGTTCCTTAGTTTTAAGGGATTGGCAGATTGACTGGTTGTCTTGTGATGTTGTTGATGATCTTTTTTTCCCCAAAAATTATTTGCATTTGAGATAATAGTAGATAGATAGATAGATATTTGTTTTAGGTTCTTACACAGGAACACTTGACATTTTGGGCTGATGAAATATTTCTAACACGGATGCTGTGTGTTGATCAGATGAATGGACTGACAAGATCTGAAGCCTTCCAAGCAGTTTTAAGGAAGGCAAAGGTGTGTATACGTAATGCTTAGCACTTCTGTATATCAGATGAAGTGTCTTTTATTGTTGGAAGAAATTTTACAGGTTGTAAGTTCAATGCATGAAAGCCTAATGATTATGAAGATCGTATTGTCAGAGATTTTGATGTTTCTGCCTCTGTGTGAGACTCATTTTTGTACATAAAAGTGGCTTTGATTAGAGTTTCATGCAGGGTGGGGGGGGGGGGGGGGGGGGGGGGGGGTTTTTTCTGTTTAGCTAAGATAGTCTGAGTGTTAGTCTTTCAAAGAAAAGAAACATCCGAAGGTGCTTCTCTGGGTCCTCCCCAGCACCTTTGGGTGTTTCTTTTTCTTAGCTAAGAGTAGTCTGAGTGCTAGTCTTTCAAAGAAGATGAAAAACCACTGTCCCCTGTGCAACAGACACCTAGTGCGGGTAACAGAATCCACAGCAGACTGAGTTTTCCTCAGCAGAATTCTGAAGCAAGAATACATGCAAACAGGAAAAAAAGTATGGGTGGCACTGTACTGTAGTGATGAGGAAAGCAGCCCAAATTTCACTCAGACATGTCTGTTGACTGTTGTGGCTAGAATGTTGTATGATACAATTCATTCCTGTCAGTCAACATTAGATTTACAGTTGCATCATCAGTTTGTTTGTGTTGTGTGTGTTTGTGTGTATGTGTGTGTGTGAGTGTGTGTGTGTGTGCGTGTGTGTGTGTGTGTGTGTGTGTGTGTGTGTGTGTGTGTGTGTGTGTGTGTGTGTGTGTGTGTGTGTGTGTGCATGTGTGTGTGCTTGTGTGTGTGTGTGTGTGTGTGTGTGTGTGTGTGTGTGTGAGAGAGAGAGAGAGAGAGACCGTGTGTTTGTGACTGTGTGTGTATGACTGTGTCCAGGTATATATCGACATTGCTGTTTGTCAGTCACTGCCTGTGGTAAGATCTATAATCCTCCTTCTTTTTGAATTCCTTGTTAATTCCATAAGACAGATCTCATTGCAAAGTGAGGCGACTGCAGACAGAAATCTAAACAAAATTTAAATGTTATTATTAATTGCGCACCGCCAAAGAAAAAAACATAGACAAATGAATCACAAGACACAACATGACGCGTTTAGACCTCCGAGTCTTCTTCAGGCAAGATACAGAGTGGATTGATCATGAATGACTTAGTGACCAGGCACCATAGAAACACTGGACAGTGCCTGGCCTTTGATGCAAGGCTTTATCAGTCTTGCAAGCAACCCTAGTTGAATGCTTACTGGGACGCATGTGGACTCTCCACATCAGCCGGCAGTGCCAGCAAGATCTTGGAGATGTTCACAAACATCGCCCATCCTTTTATGTTAAAAAATGCACTCACGCAAACCTGTGCCAGGCTTAGTGCGGATTACCGGTGAAAGAAGTGCATGACTGACTGCTTGGTATTACCCTGCTGTGTGCAAGCAGCCACACACCATCTTCAGAGAATGGAACTTTTCAGAGGAATTGATATTGTTATGCTTGGAGTTGACCATAGCTGGAGGCAGTTCTCACCTACGTCTTCATTTTTCAAAAACTGTTTATATGCAGGACTAGGGGCACTGTGAAAGCTTTAGGCTAAGGCCACTTTTTTTCTACGTTCTTAAGCGTTGTCGAAGGTTTAGTGACTCAGAATTCAAGCGTCTGTCATTGTTGAGCGAGAGAAAAGAAATGCTATCCATTTTGCCTATATGTTTTATCCTTTTCTTCTGGTTGTTTTAGTATCTTGTCTCATCGTATTTGCTTGCATTCTGTACTTGCGTGAGTGATGATGTGTTTGGCTGCAGACCTGAATTCTGTCATTGCAGGAACTGGGCGTGGGTGGAGACTTGGTCAGCAGACGCCTGCGTGACTGGCTGATTTCTCGACAGCGGTACTGGGGCACGCCCATACCTGTTATTCACTGTGATGAATGTCAGGTTTGTTTTTCATGTATATGTGTGTTAGTGTGTGGTATCTAAGTGTGTGTGTGTGTGTGTGTGTGTGTGGTGGGTGTGTGTGTGTGTGTGTGAGAGAGAGAGAGAGAGAGAGAGAGAGAGAGTATGTGTGCATCTGTCTGCTGATTTCTACATGATATGTATCTTCATCTGTGTCTGTTTCTAGTTTGATTGACTGTCCAGGTAACTCGGCTTACTGAACAGTCCTGTCAGAGTGCTGGCTCTCAGTTTTATCTGTCATGGTTTTCAGTAACATATCAAAACATGACAGTAACAGGAAATTACATTCCTACTGTTCCGCTAGCTGAAGGGAGGAGGAGGAAAGACTGTGGGGGGCGGGGTGTGTGGGTGGGGGGTGGGGGAGGAATGAGCTTTGGATGATCTGGACCCTGCAGTTACCAAACTTTTAATATTCTTACTGCTTCTACATCTGTATTTGCTCTGGACTGCAATCTGATGTTCAGTCATTAACCCTGTTTAAATCTGTTTATGTGATGATGGTCACAGTAGATATTAACTGTCTACTAATTGATTGTGCTTCCAGAAATATCTGTGATTCATCCTCCTGTCTTTTATATCTTTCATCAGATACTGCTTAGGGTGAGTCGGGACACGAACCATCGGTTAATTGTTTGGAGGTGTTGCAGGCAGTACCTGTGCCATACAACGACTTGCCGGTGGCGCTGCCAGTGATTGACGTGTTCACAGGACGCGGACCTTCTCCCCTAGCTCAGCAACATGGCTGGATCAACACCACCTGTCCCAAGTGGGTCATCATCTGATTGGATTGATGTGCAGCACCAAACAACACTTGCGAACAATTCTCAGTCTTAATGATCTCTAAACAGTATGTGAATTCTCTGAAGAGCAGCAGTCAAACCAAGTTATAACAGCTCATCCAGTATAAAAGGGTAGGATTGCATACAACACCTCTAGCCTGTTGCTTATGACTGAAGATATTCAAGTACAGAAATTCACGAAACGTTAGTCATGGCACTTCTAGGATATACTGCTTCAGTACAACAACAACAGCAACAGTGAAGACAACTGCAACAATAATAATAAAACTAGTGATTACGATGAATGAAACTGTTGATAACGATAAATGAAAGTACATAATGAACATGTTAAATTGAGAGCCTAGTTTATATATCTGTTAATACAAAAGCATGTAACATTCAAACTGGATGTTTGCTACACAGATGTGTATGTACCAATTTAGATGTCAGTGTGTGTGTGTGTGTGTGTGTGTGTGTGTGTGTGTGTGTGTGTGTGTGTGTGTGTGTGAGTGGTTAGAAAGGGATACTGCATTCCACAGGGTATAATTCTGAAAGAAAATGTCATGGTGCAGTTCTGAGATAAACATAGGCCTATGTGTGAGCATGCATGCTGGCACACATGCATGTGTGTGTGAGTGTGTGTGTGTGTGTGTGTGTGTGTGTGTGTGTGTGTGTGTGTGTGTGTGTGTGTGTGTGCGTGCGCGCGCGTGCGTGCGTGCGTGTGTGTGTGTGTGTGTGTGTGTGTGTGTGCGCATGCGTGTGTGTGTGTGTGCGTGTGTGTGTGTGCGTGTGTGTGTGTACAGATGTGTTTGTACAGGTGTGTGTGTGTGTGTGTCAGTGTGAGAGTAAGTGGATTGTATGGATATCATTCTGTGTTTCTCTGTATATTAATTCTCGAGGAAAATGTTATCGTAGGCTACAGTTCTGACAGAAAAATAAATTTCCAAGCAAAAAAGAAGTTGGTCAGAGCCGAACTGAGAAAGTCATATTTAACTTTAAGTGCAGCATGTCTTTTTCTTTTTTTTTTCTTTTTTTGACAAGAGAGAGAGAGAAAGCTAACCCAGTCAGTGGAAGTACTGTTTCAGTTAAAGAAGGTGAACCTTATTTTGCCCGCTGTTTGTGGCTGGCAGATGTGGAGGCCCAGCCAAGAGGGAAACGGACACCATGGACACTTTTGTGGACTCCTCCTGGTATTTCCTGCGCTACCTGGACCCCGACAACACCGAGGAACCCTTCAGTAAGGAGCTGGCTGACCGCTACATGCCTGTGGATCTGTACATTGGGGGCAAAGAGCATGGTGGGTCATGATGAACGTGCCTTCTGTCTGTTGTTTCCTCACAAACATCCCTGTGTCTGGAGGGGTATGTATACAGAGGAATAGGTACAGTTCAGATACAGAGAAGAGTGGTTTTTTTTTCATTTTTCTGTAATGATTTTCATTCCTTTCTCTTCCTTTTTCTTTTATTATATTTGTCGGTTTCATTATTTGTTTGCTTGGTTTTTTAGGTTGTTTTTTTTAAACTGTGTTCATAATTGTTGATATGTTTTGACAGAAGGACTATGGCAAAATATAATGATAATGAAAAGGATACTTTTGGACCTAGAATCTGTTATAAGTTATTCTTCCGACCCTGAAATGTTTTAGCAAAATCAGAAAGTAATACAGCTTTACACATTACTGAATAATAGTTAAAGTGGACGCACCTGGACTTGATGGCGATGTATCAAACTAGACTACTCAGTATCTCATGATACTGCACCTTGCCCATGCTCTTGAATTTCAGCAGACTTGCTCAAAAGAAAGCATGCAAAGCATACATGCTATACATTCATTTTTGTTTACTTTTTAAATATCTTAACAGATTTTCTGTGAGTGTTATTTGTAAATGTCAGCAGCATTTTTTTTTTAATAAGTCAGTAAATGTCAGCAATTATAATTTATTATGTCAGTAGATTCTGAAATGGAAAATTTTATGCTTCCTTAGAATTTTGTGCTGTCCATCAGCAGATACACTGTGAAGAAGCAGATGATTTCCATCACAGTATTGTTCCCCCAGTTATTCAAGCTTGTTCAGTGTCAGATCCATCATGTATCGCAAGTTTGATTGCTTTCTCAACTGAGTGTTGCATGCGTTCCATCTTCTGTGGAAAGAGCAAACTGTGACCTGTGTGAAGACAACGTCTTCAGAGAGCAACATATGTTGCTGTCATCGGCGGGTAAGAACTGCGTATTGCTAACAGGTCAAGCCAGTTGGCTGTGTAGCTTTCCCTTGGATTTAAGTGTGCAGATTTTTGTGCATGAACAAAAAAACAGAAAAAACAAAAACAGCAAACCCCTTCCTTTTGCTACAGTTATAACTGGCACTTCACAGAGTATGCATTAAGTGACAAAGTTTTTACTTCGGCACATTGTCATTGTGTAAAGGAGACTTTTGTTATACTGTTTCAGTGGCGCACATTGGACAGTTCTTGCTTACTTGTGCTTACTATTCCTCCTCAAGAATGGATCACCGACAAGCGTTCTCCAAATGTCTGTGTCCTAGGATTTTCTTTGTAGTAGCTGACTCATGGCACCATCAGATGTATCATCTTTAACCCCACTGTCTTCAGGGGAATTCTGTTCTCTCTGACAGTCAATTGCTTCTCCACAATAGGCCCTTTGGTTCCTGATCTTGTTGGGTCAATGGACCTGGGGAATTCTTTCGAGGCATCCTGGGACAGTATGAGGACAGAACATTGCAGGGCACGGGTGGGATGTCTTGATGGAGGATGCTCTCCACCATTGACAGAATTCTGAACAGCATTTTATTCCTTTCAACCAAATACTTTTTTTCACTGTTTCAGCGGTGATGCATCTGTACTATGCTCGCTTCTTCTGTCACTTCCTGTTCGGGGAGGGCATACTGAAGCAGCGTGAACCTTTCGTTAAACTGCTGACCCAGGGAATGGTCATGGGTCAGAGTTATCGGGTCAAGGGCACCGGCAGGTATCTGACACAGGATCAAGTGGATCTCACAGGTTGGAATTATTTTTATTACTTGCAATTGAATTAATCAGTTATGTACAAATATAGTTACTCTTACCTGAGATGAACTGTTCACTGAAAAGGGGACATATGTATGTGTGTAATGTTTTTGTCTACAATTGTTTGGGGAGGAGGTTGTTGGGAGGTGAAGAAGGTGTTGAATTTAAGAGACGTTTAGTTAGTAAATACATGCACATTCACATAAATTACCAAACTATAGTTTCTGTTCCTTTTTGAGTGTATTGATTACTTTGTCGGTGGTAGAACATTCATTATTCTTTATTATTTCCATAATAAGAGGTAGGCCTCTGTGTGGTGCCAGTGTCAGCTAATATGTTCTGCTGTTTATCATTCTGAGTGTCATCACTTCAGCGTCTACTTGGACTTGATTTTGCGAAGAAAAAATATAATAACTATCAAGACTGTTGCCCTATACACCTTTATGGTGGCCAACCTTTTTTTCTACTTATCTGTCCAGACAAATGCTTTGTCCCCAATTGGCCTGGAATATGGCCATAGCATCACAGAGAAAAAAAAGAAAAAAGAAAATTCGAAGAGTGAGCAGGGAGATGACCTTGCCTCCATACCCTGTTAGGCAGTAAGAGTGATTGCCATCAGTGAGTTCACTTCATTGTGCCATATCAAAACTGGCTCAGTTGTTTCCCTTTCCTTGGTGGAGGATCAAGCCCCTCTGCTCTCTAGTTTTCAAACTTCATTTTTCCTTTTTTCGGTGCTGTGGATTCCCACAAACGATCGCTCAAGTTCATGTTTGTTTTATGAAGAAGCTTCCTTTTATTCAGCTTGTTAAGAGGAAATTTCATCTACTTTATTGATGCATCTGTGAGAGTGTTGCTCAATTGCCTGACCATCCTTGCAGGTGTTTGTATCTTGCAGTCCTGGTTGACCACAGGATGTATTATGAAAGCAAGCATGGAGTACAGCTGTGTCATGCAGTGTCAGACCAGAATGGAAAATCTGTAGTGTTATCATCATCCTCATCTTCATCAATCATCATTTTTTTTAAATGCTCGGATTCTATGACCCTTCATGCCCTACTGTCATGGTGATCTCAGTCTCCCTACCTATGGATTTGATTTGATTCTGTTGGGGTCACCAGTAAATGCAAATTTGTGTGGACCGTTGCTGGAAGGAGAGCTCACTCATACCGGTTCCGCTACTAAGCAGTTATTGTCATCAGTCGGGGGCATAGTAGGTGGCGTTCTGAGTCGGATCAAAAGAGGGCAGCGCTGAAAAGCTCTGAAATGACTCAGCAGCAGTGCTGTGTTTCCTCTGGTGGGTTGCCTCTTGATGACTTGACGCTGACTGTTCTCTGTGGATTGCTGGTGCTGTGGCTGTAACAGAACGGGCCGGGCTGTGGCTGTGGTCAAGGGATTGGAATGAGCGATGTGGTAGCAACGCCACTGAGGTGGCATAGAAAATGAGACCGCACTCAAAAAAAAAAAAAAAAGATGAATAAGATAGAATCAAATAAAATGATAATAAGTAGGTAAGAATAAGCCCTTGTTGCTATAGAATAAAATAAAATGACAATAAATAGGTAAGAATAAGCCCTTGTTGCTGCTTGCACCACATGTAGGTGCTAGTGAAGAAGATGACTATCTGATGAAAATGGACCTTGTCAAATAAGCGATTGACATAAAGCACCGCACCAGAAGTACATCATAAACTGTTTGTTTTTTATTGACTAAATTTTTTTTGCTTATCAAGGCTTCTTCAGGATCTGTAGCAAACACATGCAACTATGTCTATACACATATACTGAAAAAAGAAAAAAAAAAAATGAAATGAAAGTGAGCAGCATGCTTTCAACTGTCCTTTTCAATATTCTGCCATTCGTTTGGACAAGTAAGTATGAGAAAAAAAAAACAATTTCACTACTAAAAGTAGTTCTAAGATATACTTACCTGTCCAAACAGTAGAATGCCCTCCCACCTTCCTGTTTTGTCTTAAAAAGGTGCAAAATTGACTGACTAGTTCATATGTGGTGCAGTGGAGCAAACAAAGGGCAATCACTCTTAATCCGATTACCCAACTGGGCATGGAGGCAAGGTTAGCTCCCTGCTTCCCCAGTTCTGGTTTTTCATTTTTATCCCGATGATATGTCAACGTTCTATGCCAAGTGGACATAAAGCATTTGTTGGGACTGGTAAGTATATCATAGAACTAGTTTTAAGAGTAAATTTCCTGTTCCAATGGTTTAACGGGGCGCGGTCTGGCAACTCCAGCAAGCTCTGCAGAGTGAGTTCTGCCTTTCCCTTCCTTCTGGCATGCTCTTCCAGCTCACTGAAAATACTGCAGAGTTGTGCTGCTGTTTTGCCTGTATTACTTCAAAACAAGCCAAAATAAGACACAGTTCATTTGTACATATATTCTGCAGTGTCAACGTGAGAGTGTTGCACAGTGCAGGGCTAAAGCTCCTCTCTTTCTCCTGTAGTCTTTGGACAAATACAAGTGATTATGTGCCATGTGGAAGCAACTTACACAGACACCTGACAAGCCATGTGTGCTATTTCTGCTCGCTGAAAATGCTGCGGGACTTGTGCTGCTGTGTTCACGCATTAACTACGTCAAAACTTGCTAGATAAAATTTGTGTGTACATGTATTCTACAGTGTTTGTGTCTGAGTGTTAAACAAACAGGTGTGTTATTAGGACCTGGTTCTTCTTCTTGTCATGGAAAGACTGAGACAACACATGGCTTGCTTAAGTCAACGTGTCTTAGACAGACTCGTCCCAGGCCAAGCGCATGCCATGATAAGCCTGTGCCTGTGTAGCCTACTATGGTCTGAGAAAATGTTCACATATGTTTAATATAAGTCTCTACTCTCTTTGCCCAGCATAATAGTCTGCGCTCGTTTAGTAAAAACAGTTGATGAAAAGCCTCTCCTTCGCTTGCAGGGTACAGTTTTCTTTATATTTTTTGCATGATTAGTATGTTGATATTACTGTTGATGTTGTTCAGGATGAAACCAGACAGCATTGTCATGTTACATGCAGACATGTCTCTTGTTCAGGGCCAAAACCCGTGGAGAAGTCCACAGGGGCTCCTGTGGTGGCAGAGTGGGAAAAGATGAGCAAGTCCAAACACAACGGAGTGGATCCCAAGGTGAGGACCGCCGGGCCTCGGGTTGTCTTCACTGAGTCGTACATCCCTTCCAGCGCAAAGTCTTCAGACCTCCAGAGACTGGTTCAAACTTCACGGAATAAATTTTTAGGCTTTATTTTTCTTTATTGAAATTATAAATGAAAAAGGCGTCAGATATATTTTGTAAGTTTTTTTTAATGCCACTGATGATGTTTTCAGTGATTGTCATTCAGATGAATGAAATTTTGCAGTTTTCATTCTCCTGAATAAAGCTACTTTGAAGCTATTGATTCAGAAAACAGCCGCAGATACATAACTGACCACGTTTTCAAGGTCTTGGCTTTTTTCTTCACATTATCCACACGTGGTATTTCAGACCAAACACATCCAGAAGTGAAGTCATGCAGCATGACATTTCAACTCACTGACTAAACCCCCACCCCCCCCCCCCACCCCCACCCCAGCCCACCTGACCCACCCTGGTCAGTTCTTCAGTCCATGTCAGCTTAAAGACTGTAATTTACTTAAACTGGCTATCTCAGATAACATTTATTTTTCTTTTATAGAGTGTAAAGTGCATTTTGCTGGTGGGTTTTTTGTGCTTTTCTCCTAACAGCCTCTGTCTTTGCCTTTTCCCTGCGGTATGCATGCATACCTCAGACATGCATTTCTGTGCTGTCAGACTGAATGAGGTGAATAATGTGTGTGTGTGTGACACAAATCAGGAAATGCTGGACCAGTTTGGAGTGGACGCTACCCGGCTGTGTATCCTGTCCAGCGTGTCTCCACAGTCCAACAGGAAGTGGTCGAATGAAGGTGTGCACTTTCTTTCCACCTGTCAGACATATTCATGTTCATTTTTCACAGTGTGTGTGTGTGTGTATGTTTGTGTGTGTGTGTGTGTGTGTGTGTGTGTGTGAGTGTGTATATGTGTGTTTTGTGTGTGTGTGTGTGTGTGTGTGTGTGTGTGTGTGTGTGTGAATGTATGTGTATGTGTGAGTGTGTGTGCATGTGTGTGTGTGTATGTGTGTGTATGTGTGTGCGTGTGTGAATGTGTGTGTGTGTGTGTGTGTGTGTGTGTGTGTGTGTGTGTGTGTGTGTGTTTCTTGGGATGAAAAATTAAATACTTGGAGTAGATGATAATGTGAAAAGAGGGAACAAAATATCACTGGTAAACAAGTTTTCAGGTGAAAAAAAAATGGTTTCTTTTCATATAGTATTTTCATATTTCAGAAACAGCAGCAGCAAATTAATAGCATACATGTCTTGATTCATTTTCCTGGTCACCATCTGCTCTTCCCCCTCTTCTGTCTTTTGCTTCATATCTGCAGAGCACCTCTTTTCTGTGATAATAAGTTTTGCTGTCATGATCCCTTGTTGTAACTGGTACTGCCTTGCTATGTATCTTGTATCTAGCTATTTTTGTATCATCAGATGCCACAGAATAGCAGTTTTGTCATGTGAATTTCTCATCTTACTTGAAGTGCTCAGCACACTTTCAGTCAGGTAGCTGATTCACTTGCATCAGTTGCACTTGATCAAGGAGACCAAACTGCAGAAGGATGGTTCTTGTTGTTTAGTCCCCAACTCCTCTTGTCAGTGATGGTCAAAGGTTGACTATGAGCCAGTGGCTGTGTGATCATACATCTCTCAATGTTAGCACATTCAGAGTGCGTGTCACTTAACGTTAGCATGCTCAAAGTGGGTGTTCCTGACGGATTTGGCTGTGGAGAAAAGTCTGTTTACAGCTGACTGACATGTTAAGTGGACATATAATTTGAATTGGTGCGTTAGAAAAGCACTTGGAGCAAAGATACTCGCATCTGGGTTGGAGAAAGAAGGGGGATGTGGATGTGGCACAAGCATTTTGTTCAGTCACTGGCTACATGGAGGGCAGAAGTACGCTGATTTTTATCTGAGTTCTGTCTACAAAATGTATGGATTGGCTTGGGGAGTTTTGTGTGTCTCTGAGCTGCTCTCACTGGACATGAATCAGAAATTTACCTTTTTAGTTTGGCATACAGGGAGTTAAAAAGGGCAAGAACTCTTTGGCAACCAAGGGAATAATATAAATGATTTTTTGAAAGCAACCGCCATCCCATCCCTCAGCAGAAAATGGCTAAACGGAAACATTGCAGTCTAGTGTGTGAAATGTTAGGAGAAGCCTTAGAATATGTGCTGAAAATTTATTGAAATTCTTGTTTGATCAGGGGCAGAAGAGGCTTTGAAAATGGGTTGAAATTAGTGTAATTCCTAACCTTTCAGGGGGAAGTAGAGGCCTTGAAAGTGGACTTCAGATTATTGTAATTCCTGTTTGGTCAGGGGCAGAAGAGGCCTTGAAAATGGGCTACATATAGTTTTTAATTCCTATTTGATCAGGGGCAGAAGAGGCTACAAATTGTGATCTTATTAATTTTGGTCAGGAGCAGAAGAGGCTTTGAAAATGGGCTACAAAATTTTTTATTAATTTTGGTCAGGGCCAGAAGAGGTTTTGAAAATGGGCTACAAATTGTAATTCTTATCAATTTTGGTCAGGGGCAGATGAGGCTTTGAAAATGGGCTACAAATTGTAATTTTTTAATTAATTTTGGTCAGGGGCAGAAGAGGCCTTGAAAATGGGCTACAAATTGTAATTCTTATTACTTTTGGTCAGGGGCAGAAGAGGCTTTGAAAATGGGCTACAATTGTAATTCTTATTAATTTTTTGTCAAGGGCAGAAGAGGCCTTGAAAATGGGCTACAAATTGTAATTCTTGTTAATTTTGGTCAGGGGCAGATGAGGCTTTGAAAATGGGCTACAATTGTAATTCTTATTAATTTTGGTCAGGGGCAGAAGAGGCCTTGAAAATGGGCTACAAATTGTAATTCTTATTACTTTTGGTCAGGGGCAGAAGAGGCCTTGAAAATGGGCTACAAAATGTAATTCTTATTGATTTTGGTCAGGGGCAGAAGAGGCCTTGAAAATGGGCTACAAATTGTAATTCTTATTGATTTTGGTCAGGGGCAGAAGAAGCCTTGAAAATGGGCTACAAATTGTAATTCTTATTACTTTTGGTCAGGGGCAGAAGAGGCCTTGAAAATGGGCTACAAATTGTAATTCTTATTGATTTTGGTCAGGGGCAGAAGAGGCCTTGAAAATGGGCTACAAATTGTTGTAATTCGTGATCTTTCAGGAAAAGAAGAGGCTTTTGAAAGTGGACTACAAACTATTTTAGTTCCTTATCTTTCAGGGACACAAGAGGTCTGAAAACTGACTCAAATTATCGGTGATTCCATTTCTCTCAAGTGCAGAAGGGGCCTTGAAAATAGGCCAGAACAATTTGAATTTGATGAGCAGCTTCAACCCTCTATCCTCCCAGATTCAAGTTCACAGCTTCTTGAGAATATTGCACCACCACATGCCCTGTGTCTGCTGTTTTTTTGTTGTTGTTGTTGTTGTTGTTGTTTTTTATTTTTTTTTTTTTGTAGGCTTCGTTTTCCTTTTTTTTTCCCCAATATATTTTAGGGTTAAATTTACTGGATTAAACATCTGTGAGATTTATGTGTGTGTTTGTGTGTGTGTGTGTGTGTGGGGGGGGGGGGGGGGGGGGGGGGGGTGTGGGGGGGGGGGGGGGGGGGGGAAGGGGTTTAGCTTGTTTTTTCAAATACATTATCAGGGAGATTCACTGGATTAATTGTCTGCTCCTTGTGTGTTGCAGCCTACACAGGCATTATGCGGTGGCAGGGAAGGATATGGGAACTGGTGGGCGACTTCATCACCGCTGCCAGCTCCAGCACCACAGACCACTGTGACCTCAGTCTTCTGGAACACTGGAGGCACAGCTGTTTGAAGCCAGAAACTTCGCTGTGAAAGAAGTTCAGTTGAAAGATTTGTGGGGAGGGAGAGGGGGGGGGGGGGGGGGGGGGTCCAGAAAAGGGTGGGAGGGAGGGCGATGGTGACAATGAAACTTCCACTGATTGATGATTTGATTGTTTCAAGGTTTTTTACATTTAAGAAAAGGGAAGGAGGGGGGAAGAAGGGGGTGTGGTAATAGTGAAATTTTCATTGGTTGGTAATAGTGAAATTTCCATTGATTGATAAATTGATTGTTTTAAGATTTTGTTCATCTTAGTATATATGTTATATTTTCATGTCTATATGTATATGTTTAAGTGTGTGTCTGTGTGTGTGTGTGTGTGTGTGTGTGTGTGTGTGTGTGTGTGTGTGTGTGTGTGTGTGTGTGTGTGTGTGTACACACTAATGTTTTTTTTTTTTTTAAACTGTGAATAGTCAACAATGGTGTCCGAGGTGAAATAAGAAGACCGGTTTTATTTTTCTAGCTAAAAGTGTGCATGAGGGGACAGTTTTCTTTGAGAACACATGGAAAAACAGACAGTCTAGATGTGGGCTTCAGAATTTGTATCTTCATTGATGTTTGTTGCTGGCATATTTTATACATTCAAATCTTTTGCGCGTACATGTATGGGAGCTGAGAAACTGAATGTGTCTTGAACTGTTTGATTTTCTTTTTCGTTGTTCAAAGGTGACCCACCATTGCTCCAAGACCTTTCTCCTCAACACAGCTGTATCACGGCTGCAAAAGTTCACGTCTACTCTTGGGGTATGGGAGTCTTGTTCCTGTGCTGTAACTGCTGCATACTACTCCAATTAGATTATATTTCATCGTTAATAGATTACTGTAGGTTAATAGTTGTTGAGAATGCCATACCAAGGAGACATATATCAAAGACATGGACAGTAACTTTCAAAGTGGACCATTATTGTCATTTATTCTTTTTTTTATTTTTTTTTTTTTTGTATCTATTCGATCTTCTGTGCCTCCTCAGTGGCATTGCACCCGCCCCAGTCATTCCAACACCCCATCCACAGCACAGCCCTGCCCAGCCCACTGCAGCTCCAGCACAGGCAAGCCACAGGGAGCAGTCAATGTCAAGTCATGAAGAGGCAACCCACCGGAGGAGACTCTGCACTGCTGCCGAGTCACTTCGGTGGTGTTCAGCAGTACTGTTCTAATCCAACTTACGCAGGACACAACCTACTATGCCCCCTACTGACAACAATGATTGCTTAGTTGTGGAGCCGGTGTGAGTGAGCTCTCCCCCCGGAGAGTGCCACCACGTCCATCCAACAACAGCCACCATGGACTCGCTGATACTGGTGACCCTGATGGGTCATTGATTCCTTAACCTGTGAAAACAGTTACTCCAGCAGAGATTGTGCCTGCCAGTTTTCACAGGGTGACTAACGACACGAACATAATGAATTTATAGGAAGCACTTATTCAGTCTTGATAGTCTGTAAAGAATTTATCTTATGATGATTTTATTACTGTGATTTTTTACACAAAGAATAGGTTCTCCTGATGTAAGAACATTTTTATTATCTGGATAAGGGATAAGTAAGAAGAGGATAATGGGTTTATCTGTTTTTCCAGATGAAAACTTTTTGCATAACAACGCTGTAAGCTGGTGGTTGAAGGATGACTTAATAAATGAGCCAGTACTAGGGATTTCGATAGGAAGATTGTTTAGACTTTGGTACCATTAGTTTTGTAGACTTTCTCCGTTTCTCTTTCTCTCTTTGTCACTCTCTCTCATTCTCTCTCTTTTTCACTCTCTATCCTCTCTCTCTCTCTCTCTGCTCTCCCCTCTCACTCTCCACCTCTTTCCCCCCCTCTCTCTCCCTCTTCCCCTCTCTCTGTCTCTCTCTTCTCTCTCTCTCCCACCCTCCCTCTCTCTCTTTCTACCTCTTTTTTTTCCTCCCTCTCTCTCCCTCTCTCTCCTTCTTCTCTCTCTTTCTCTCACCCTGTCTCTCTCTTTTCCCATTGTCTGTCTCTGTCTCTCTCTTTCTCTCTGTCTCTGTCTCTCTCTGTCTGTCTGTCTGTCTATCCCCCCCCCCCCCCCCCCCACACACACCCCCCCCTCATCTCCTCCAACCTCTGTATGTTTAAATTCATCTTTGCCTTTCCATCCTAATGACGCCTATCTCTGTCAGTGTCACTGTCGTCTGACGGTTGCAGAAAGTCCCAGGCCCGGTGTGCAGGGAGAGCCAGCAGTACCAGCGCGCTGTCTGGCCGACCTGTGTATCATGCTGGCCCCGCTGACCCCTTGCTTTGCTTCAGAGCTGTGGGCAGGACTGGCCAGTGTCTGTCAGAGCGGGCAGGAGGTCTTCTACCACTGGGTCAGTGCACTGATGTGTCTGGGTGCAGTCACTGGTGAATGTTGAAGCTGTTATTTGAAACAGCTTAGGCTGAATATATTAGTACCAAAAAAAAAGTTTTAAGTATTTATTATTGTACATTGTGTGTTTCTGTTTGCTGTGTTTGATCACCACTGTATTGATGTATTGTCTTTGTCGTCTTCTCTATCGTTTTTACTGATCCAGCGGGATCTGTCTCAATTTTTTATTTAGATCCTCAGGTTCTCCTAAGGAACCCCGAGTCACAGGTTTTTGACAGGGTGCTGTCAAGGATCATTGGTAACCAACCCTGCCATACAGCCTCTTCATTGAACCCCGTCTTCTCCTTATGGGAACTGTTTTTCAGTATATTATGTGAGGGGGACTGCCTCGTCCTTATGGGAACTGTTTTTCAGTATATTATGTGAGGAGGACTGCCTCGTCCTTATGGGAACTGTCTTTCAGTATATTATGTGAGGGGGACTGCCTCGTCTTATGGGAACTGTCTTTCAGTATATTATGTGAGGGGGACTGCCTCGTCCTTATGGGAACTGTTTTTCAGTATATTATGTGAGGGGGACTGCCTCGTCCTTATGGGAACTGTTTTTCAGTATATTATGTGAGGGGGACTGCCTCGTCCTATGGGAACTGTCTTTCAGTATATTATGTGAGGGGGACTGCCTCGTCCTTATGGGAACTGTCTTTCAGTATATTATGTGAGGGGGACTGCCTCGTCCTTATGGGAACTGTCTTTCAGTATATTATGTGAGGGGGACTGCCTCATCCTTGTCAAGGGGTATTATTATACCTTCTTTCGAGGCAAACGGTCCCAGCCTTTTAAAGGGGAACTGTTCTACAGCCTTTTCATGGGGCTGGTCTCACAGGTGTGTGGAGAACTGTTTCGCAGCATTTTCATGGGGCAAAGGCAAGGGGAATAACAGAAAACTACTACCGCTATGTCACTTTTTTTTTTTTTTTTTTTTGCTTATTGTATTGATTGCAAGTATTTGGATGTGTTTTCATGCGATGAGCTGGGGGATGAGCTTTGAAATTTTTTGCTTTGTTTGTTCTTTTGATTTGCTGTTGGATTGTTTTGTTCTTTTTCTAATTGGTGGCTGGACATTGTTTACATAGTGATTGTTAATTTCTGAATACATTCATTGCTCTGAACCTAACGATGCAATTGCAATTGATTTTATTGGATAAATATGTTGTGTGACACGAATACATTCATTGTTCTGAACCTAATGATGCAATTGCTATTATTTTATTGGATAAATATGTTTGTAACACAATTTCTACAGGACAGAACTGTCTTGGATCAAGCCTGGCCTGTGATTGATACGAACTATAAGCTGCCTCTGGTTTTTAAGGTACGAGTGTAGATTTGAGAGCCTCTTTCTTTGATGATCACATGTGTCTGTACATGTATTTTTGTGTGTGTGTTTATGTGTGTATGCGGACCTGTGTACTAACAACACTTTTGGGAGTATTTGGTATACCATTTTACAAAAATCATACACTTCATTCAATGATGCACAACAAAAAAATGTGCATTGAGAATATTTTTTGTTGTGTATGAATGGTTGATCTAAAAACTACATTTTTTCATCATTTTTTTATGTGTTTAGTTTTGGCACCCTCAACATGGCCTGGTCTCGTTCGCTTTCAGGGTGCCATCTTATCTGGCTCAAGGTTTTCAGCAGATCAGCTGTGATGATATACATTGTTGTATACAGAAAATAACAGACAGGGAGAGTAACTCTTGCTCCTAGGATGAGGTCAACTAAATGCCCATAACTCCCAAACAAATGCAGCTTATGGCACCAGTCTGCCTTAGAGAGGCACATTTGTGCCACAACAGCAATTGTTTGGAGTTATGAGCATGTCATTACCTCATGGGAACAAAAATTACCTCCCTTGTGTGTTATTTTTCTCTTTGGTGACCCCAAGAATTGGTTAGGATTCGTTCTTGTGTATATGTTTTTGTTGTATGTGTGCTCGATTTTGTAAGGGCAGGCAGACTTTGTCCAGAGATTGGTATATGGCTGAGGTTTGTTTTTCTTTTGTTTGGTAATGGCCCTGAAAACGCCCTGTGTAGCTGACAAAGCTGCATGAAACAGGAACCTTTTCTTTCACAATGAGTTTTCACAAGGTGAGATCAACGAGATCGCGATCTGCGACTGACTGCAAGTTTCAGTACTATCATGCAGATCTGCCCTGTTCGTTCACACTCCCCCATACACAGACACACACAGAAAAATTCAATTATAGTTCCAGGGCTGCAGTGCTCCGGGAGAAATCGGTATTAGGTCGTCGTAAGGTGACCCACCAGAGGAGAGGAGACACTGCAGTGCTGCCATATCACATCAGTGGGTGTCAGTGGTGCCCTGCTTTAACCCATTATACACAGCACATCATCAACTAACCCTTCCATTTGCAATACTGATTGCTTAGTCGTGGAGCCACTGTGGGTGAGTGTCCTCCTAGGGGTGCGTCAGTGTCCATCCAACAGCAGAACCATAATTTTCCCAATACTGACGACTTTGACAGGCACTTGCCTCAGGTGTGGAAATGGAAAGGGAATTCGAAACTGAGATCACCATGAGAGCAGGGCATGAAGAGTGGCAAAATTAGAGACTTGTTATTCATGATGGTTGGTGAGGATAATGAAATGAGCTGATGAGGGCATCAAACTCTGTTTATTCTGAGCATCTTCACTATCACTCTGTTTATTCTGAGCTGATCATCTTCATCTATCACTACTCTGTTTATTCTGAGCATCTTCACTGTCACTCTTATTCTGAGCATTTTCACTGTCAGTCAGCCCTCAGCTTCAACAGAGACAACTGCCAAGGGCAATGAAGTGTTTGAATAACCAAAGTTGTCTGGGCAATACTCTTATCTTTAATGTCAGGTACACAGAAAACCGATTTTATGTTGCACAGGTCTTTCTCTTTTTACATAATCCATATGTTTGTGCCTGTATATGTTTTGGGGGGGATAGGATTTTTTTTTCTTTGTTTGTTTTTTTTTTTTGGGGGGGGGGGGGGGGGGGGGGCGGAGGGGGGGACTTTTTCCGCAACTCATTTTTTACTAAATGTGCAACAAAATGAGCTTTTCCTGTGAGTTCTGCTTAATGCATTTTGAGTGTATCTGTGTGTGTGTGTGTGTGTGTCTGTGTGTGTGCGTGTGTGTGTGTGTGTGTGTGTGTGTGTGTGTGTGTGTGTGTGTGTGTGTGTGTGTGTGTGTGTGTGTGTGTGAATGCGCTTAGGCATGCATGGACTGAGTTGAAGCCTGACCGTGTGTGAGCTCTCATGTTTTTTCATAAACAGACAGTGAAACCACCAGCTCTTGAATGTTTGTTCAGATAAACAGTCAAGACAACGGCAGCGTCAGTTTAACCCCTGATGTCCTGAACACGCTGACCAGTGAACGTGCCCACGAGCTGGTGCGGTCAGAGCCCAGGTACCAGCAGTACTGCCACGGTCGGGAGTTCGAGGCCATCACCTTCTCCCTCCAGCCCAGCTACCAAGCTGTCATCAACTTCATTCCCAGAGACAGGCTGCTGTCTGACAGGCTCATTTCATGTCACATCGTGTGATGTCACGGGACTCAAGGAAAAAGAAAAAAAAAAAAAAAAAGAAACACTACCTGGCATGCTCTACGTTGTTGTACTTACAGACTGTTTCTTGTGTAGGTGTGTGTGTCTCTCTGTCTTTCTCACACACACATGCATGCACGCATGCACGCACCTTGCCCAACAGTCAGAGAAGATGTAAAGGGAAGAAAGGGTGATAGGTAAGGGTCAGAACACACACACACACGTGCATGCGCATGCACACACACACACACACACACACACACACACACACACACACACACACACACACACACACACACACACACACACAAACAAACAAAAGATCCAGTATGGCGACTTGATGAGCAGCAACTGTAAACACGTCTTTGGAAAAAGTGACCAACCACACACAACAGGTCTACAGAGCCGAAACATTTAACGTGAATCGCATTTGGTGAATATGACAGATAGTCATGGTGCCAAAAATATATAAGCGAAAAGTTCTGTGCAGTTAGTGTAGGACGACAAACTGAATTTTTCACCTTGTGGAACCTGGCATTGAAATCAGTGGCTGGTTACCCCAAAGCGGTGCACAAGGCTTATGACACACTAAGTGAAGTCAGGGAAGCCATGAGCTTGGCCGGACACCACGATCCTACAGTGTTCAGTGGAGAGGACATGGAGAACGATCAAAAACACACAGTGCCTAAAACGATAGCAAATGAGGGGAAGGGTGAACACACAATGGCCAGCACGATCACCAACCAGGTCATGACGATTACTGTTGGCTTGGCTGTCACATGGAAGACCGACGAGAAGGACACAGCCACAGCTGACAGGAAGCCCGAGAGTGCTTGGAGATCTTGTTGGATTGTACACTTGTCATAATTCGCAGGGAAGTAGCGTATTAGATTATTTCATTTGTACACAGCATTTGCTAAGACAAGTGTTGAACATGAAAGTGATTGACCTGACATGACATTCTGACCACTGTCCGCTGGAGTTATTGATCCAACCACCCACTGAAAGTGAAACTACATTAAACAAGAGACAACCTCTTAACAACTTACAATAAACAGCAGTTACGTAAAGACCTACTTCATAGGAATTCTACAATAAACACAGAAGAAGGATATTTAGTATTTCAGTGGAAATTGTCAGAGAGTGATTCGATGAGGGTGGTAGTTTGGAGGGGATAGACGAGACTTATAGGAGTGAGAAGAAAGAAACCCTATGGAGTTAGAGATGGACAGTCGAGAAAAGAAACAGGTGATATTAGATAAGATATGTCCCCCTAACCCTGAACATAAATGTGGATGTACATACAAAGATATCCCCCCTTAACCCTGAACATAAATGTGGATGTACATACAAATATTAACAACGACACAGACCAATGACCAGTCTTACAAATATTTATTCATTCACCCATGACATCAAATTTTGATATTACTCTACTCCGACGCCTTGCACTCTTATCAATCATATATCTACTCTAGCACACATTCGTACACATTCGCTCAACCCAGTTCTATGACCCTTAAGTTGATTGGGTCACTAAACTAATTTTATAGTTCTTTCATAAAGTTCCTTCTGAGCTGTCCAGGGAATATTAGAATAACACCTCTCCTTTCACCAGGTTAGCATCTGTAATAAAAAGTACAATATCAGTCTTCACCCCTCCAGGGTTCAAATGTTTATCCAGTAGATCTACACGCCGAGGACCAACACTGATGCCATCCCACGCGAACGAAGAATCCACTGAAGCCAACCCAACGTTCATGCAGTTCAATATCTCCCTCTCAGGTTGATGGATAACTCGAAGCTAAGCCAGTTACCCATCCCAATGTAGATGAAGCATCTCTCTGTCACCCACCTCAAAAACAGATCATAGTTCCACCTTGCAGTAGCAAAAGTAAGTCTGTCCGATGCTCACCCCACATTTAACACATAGTCTAACTTTGAGGTAGCAAAGGTTAATCAGTTATTCACCCCATGGCAAATGTTCACCCCTCCAGTTGCTCAATTTGCAGTTACGAAATATAACAAATAATTTGGAGCCCACCCCGCAGTAAACCACTACTCTAACCGTTTATTCTCCAGACGTAGATCTTTGAAACTTGTAGATGATCATAGTCCTTCGGTAGGGAAGGGACAGGGGTATGAAAAAAATGGTATGTGGAATGGGGTTCAAAAAGGGATGTAGAATGGGATCTGGGGATTTCCAGAGCAGCATGATATGGACCGCCCTGACGTAGCGTCTCAGGATGCTGTAGCCCAGCGCAGAATAGCCCAGCGCAACACAGGGTAGCACAGCCCGCGTAGCACAGGATAGCACAGCCTGCAGAGCACAGGATTACACACCACCTCACAAGACAAATTTTACAGACAGTTGCCCGATCTGGATTCAGATTCTGCTGCTAGAATCTACAGAGAATCCTAGGCTAAACAACACAACCTAGACAGTCTCTCTCTTTTTTTTGAGAGACTAAGCCTAAGTTTACACAAAGAATACAAAGATTTCCCTTGCTAAACCTTGTTTAGCCTCCAAAGGCTCCAGATAGTCCTAAAACTACTAATCTTGGCGGTTACCAAACCTCTTCTGACTTCAGTTTTACACTATATTTTATGATGTGATATTGCATTGTGTCACCACAAAATAATTTTCCTTCATGGACAAGATAAACAACTTGTGAACTTGTCAACGAAAAGCCTGACTAAAAAGTAGTAGCAGCCTCCAAAATGCCTAACATGCGCACCATGATTCAAGAAATCAAGACCAACATTGTGACACAACTTGCAACAAATAAAAAAGACATTGACATGAACACGACTATAAAACCGATAACGAATATATTTTTTCCGCAGCAAAGATTTCTGTTAGACAAAATGGATAAATAAAAATCTAGAAGTGGAAAGAAGTGGTTTGACAGAGACTGTCATTCCCAAAGAAGAGAGGTTAGATCACTACTGAAACATGGTGAACAGAAACCCCCAAAACAAACAGCTCAGGGAAAAATACTATTCACAATGTGAAATATATAAACGACTTTTAAAGAAAACCAAGAAAAGATACTAGAACAAACTCCTCAATTCCCAAGAAAATGATCCGCATACAATATGGAAACTCTTATGAGAACTGCAAACATATGATCATGAAATTCATGGTCAAGAAAATTTTCGCAGTGGAAATCAATGGTTCAAACATCTTAAAGCACTAAATCGAGAGAAACAGATTACAGAGAATGGAAAACAAATAGTTGATGAAATGTTAACAGCATTTAAGAAGTTGAGTAATTGTCATTCAGAGAATTCAGTGTTAGATTATGAAATATTAGAAACAAAAGTAAGGAATGCAGTCAGAAAGCTGGAAAAATTTGAAATCCCAAGGTAAAGATGGAATTGGAAATGAAATGCTTAAAGTAATGTAACCTAAAATTGCTCCTCTCTTGAAAGATGTGTGTACCTTAGTTCTAAAATCAGAAAAAGACTCGGACCTCTAGATAACAGGAATCAGTATACCAGTTTATAAGTCAATCCAATCCCAACAATGACAGAGGTGTTGATTTAAATAGTTCACTAGGAAAAGTGTTTTACAACATAACAAATGAAAGGATAGTGAATTATCTTGAGGCAAACCACCTACTGGCAAAGGAGCAAGCAGGCTTTAGAAAGGGATCTCTGATCAAATATTCATACTGTCAGAACTGGTTGATAAAGTACTAAAAGAGAACTAAAAGGCTTTACTGTTTTTTTTTTTTACTTCAGCAAAGCATTTGATAATATATGACACAAAGCCTTGCTGCTGAAAATAATAAAAGGAATAACTGATAAATGCTGCCAGACAATACAGGACATGTACAATGTGGCTACAATTTGTACAAGAAGCCAGTCTGATCTCACCAAGAAACATTAATACAAAAAGGTGCCCTCCAAGGTAACATCCTTAGCCCAAACTTATTTAACATATTCATAAATGACACTGTCAGATATCTCAGAGACCATGGTTCCCCAAGAATTTCCAATCTAGGACAAGTTGAAACTTCATGTCTTTTATATGCACTTAATTTAGCTGTCTTCTCGACTTCAAAACAGGGACTTCAGCATAAATTAAACCAGTTTACACTACTATTGTTTAGACAAGGTCTTTGTATTCACCAAATCAGATCCTAGGGTACCAATATTCTTCAACTGAAAACATTATTGAAACAGTAGACCAGTGTAAATATATCGGAGTCATTTTCCATAAAAATGGGCATTAAACAAAAGCCTAAGAACACTTAGCGTGTTCTTTTGTCTTGGCTGATGATGACCATGGATTAAACAGTTGTGGTGGTTCCAGTGTGTCTGGCCAGGAACAGAAGTGAATGCACAAGCATTGGACAAGAGCCACATGTGCTTACTGGCAGAGTACTTACACTGTGCAGCAGCCAGTCTTTTGCTGTATATCATTGGTACTGCATGTGATCGTGCCATAAAGCCAGTGAGTGATCTTGTGCAAGGTCTTTATGAAACGTTGCATCTGTCCTCCGCTTTATGCTTCCTTCACTAAGTTGCCATGAGAGACGTTCTCCATGTTTTGTTGCCCATGACAGTTTAGTCCAAGGGATGCCGTGACAGACACTTGGACAGTCAAGGGTCTCCATAGCCCTCCGTCATCAACCATGGGCAACAGGACAAAGGAACCGTAACCAGTCCAGTCCTTTATGTTGCCCCTCCAGGATTTGTTCAATCCACTTTGGGACATCTGCCCTTTTCTTCATTCTGTAGGATGGACAAAGAGTCGTGGCGAGATTCATACCTGCACCAGGCGGATTTTGGGAGCATGGTAAGTGCCAGGAGAAGTACAGCTCTGCCACAATATGCACTGACGTGCTACCTGATACAGTTGTTTGTCTTGTCTTACTCATCTGAGATGCAGAAAATCCCCTTCAGATAAGCATTGATTCCACAACACCGGGAGGTTTTGCTTGATAACTGCTTCCTGTTAAGTCGATACATTTCAATGTCGGCAGTTGATACGATTCAGTTCATTTCTGTAGGTTTGTCATTTCCACAGAAAGTACAATTGTTGAACTGTCTTGGGTTCACGTTTAAGTTGACAATGGATTTCGCTCGTGTTTGCCCAAAACAAACACAACTGAAAACAGATGACTTGGCATACTTAAAAAGAGTTATACAAGCACTTGGTCCATTGGAACAGATAAAAAGGTTTACTCAGATGCTCAAATGTTCAATCATTTAGATGTTTTCATGTAAAAGGGGAAGGGCGCATTGATTTTTATGATCACATGTTGTGTGTGTGTGTACCAACTCGCCTTTCACCCACTTAAATGCTTTTTATTTGTCTGCCTGGCACACCCACTCTGACCTTCTTCATGAGAGTTATCATTAAACGTAGAATGCTTCCCAGCCGGGAGGCAAATTTGTCATGACAGTTTATCATTCTATAGAGGGTGCTCAGCTTAGAGCGAGATTCTTAAATGGAGCTGTGATCGAGGTTACCTTCACTTTCTCTGGGTCAGGCCATGATCCAGTGTCCCTGACAGTATGACTGAACTTTTTCTCCTCTTTCTGACAATAACAGAAATCCTGCTTATTGGCTTTGATTTAAGCTTGTTTCCAGCTTTTGGGTATCGCACCATCTCTCGCTGTCCCATCAGAAACAACCTTTTGAGTCCCACCCAGGCACATGCAGTTGTTGCTGCCATCCCGGCTGCACCTGTTGCATTGATTTTGGCAATGTTTGAGCTAAAAGTGTTTGCTGTGGGTCCGAGGTGTTGCTGTATGGGTCGTTTTGATCAATTAATTTTTGATGAGTCACTGGCATTTTTAAGTCATTCTAGGTCATTCTGCCCGGTAAGAGAAGAATCAATTAGTGAGATGTGTGTTGTCTGGGATGTGTGTTATATTGATATTTTATTGATCTGGTGAAAACTGGGACGCCGAGTCAGAGGTGGCAAGTTGCTATTATCTTGCTGTCTGTAGGATGGTGCATCTGTAACATTTACATGTGTGGACGTGAAACATTTGTTGTACTGAGTGGGCTTATACTTGATCTGCATCAGTGGAGCTTCACTGTGTTTGATATCAGCATGATTATGATAACTGAGTTCTAATCAAACTGTTATGCACATTATTCTTGTCTTGCAATGTGTACATGCTTGTATACGTGGAGAAGTACTTGAGTGAGTGTGGAAGGGCCTCATTGTGTGTGTATTTTCTGCACTTGTTTTTCCATGAAATAAACTCAAACTGTGATTGTGTCTTTGGCCAAGTTTTTGTTTAAAGCCAGCACCGACCCTTTTACACTGCCCCCTCCCTCCTCCCCCCACTCCATCCATCTCCAAGCGTGAATTCTCTCTCTCTTCACCTCTCTCTCTCTCCCTCCCTCCCTCCCTCTCTCTCTCTCTCTCTCTCTCTCTCACATACACACACACTCACACACAGAGTATGGCACACATTCACACTCACACATACATTCATACTTGAACATGCAATCACATACATAAAAATCACATGTTCATACATGCTGAAACACAAACACCTTTTCACATGAGCTCAAGCATGCATATGCACACACATACACACAAGAACACCCATGCACACATGGTGCATGCACACACACACGCACACACACACACACATACACACACATTCTCTCTCTCTCTCTCTCTCTCTCTCTCTCTCTCTCTCTCTCTCTCTCTCTCTCTCACACACACACACACACACACACACATCCACACACGCACATGCACACATGTATACATGTAAACAATCATAGACCACACACACACACACACACACACATATGCACATGTACACAAATACACACACACACATACACACACACACACACACAAACATACACACACTCTGTCATAAACACACATGTGCACACAAACACACACACTCTCACATACACTTACACACTCACTCACACACACACACACACACACACACACACACACACACACACACACGATTCTGTATGCATGAACTTCACAGGCTACACACCAGATCATCTTCACACCCAATGGCAAATGAACAAATCTGTACTTTAGCAGAGGCCTGTTGTTTGCATATCATTCCATCTGTCATGTCAGGTTTCCTGTGAGAATTTTGAATTGGATCCACAAGTGTGTGTGTGTTTAGTTACTGCAATACCCTTCCCCCCACCTCTCTCTCTCTCTCTCTCTCTCTCTCTCTCTCTCTCTCTTGTATAATCTGACCTTGTCAATATAAATTGACCATGTCAATAAATCTCTGTGTGTGTGTGTGTGTGTGTGTGTGCTGAGCTAGCCTTCACAATAAACTCATGTCAATCTTGCACCCTGTGTGTGTCTCTCTCTGTTTGTTTGAGCCTCTAGGATTACCTCATGTCAACCTACCCCCCCCCCCCCCCACCACCTACCCCCCCCCCCCCCCCCCCCTCCCCCCCCCACCCCCCCTCCCCGTTCTATCTTCTTCATTGTATGATCACCTTGACGTCATTTGCCAGCGACGTTTTCCTATAATGGCAGAAGTAGACAAGTGAAAACTTTTGGTAGTGGGGGTGGGGGGAGGAGTGAAAATGTCAGATTAGCAAACGTATTAGGATCCCCTTTGAAAAGAAAAAAAAAAATAAATAACAGACTTTGTTTGAAATCTATTCCCTTTGAAAAGAAAAGAAAATAGACTTTGTTGACCAACGTATTAGGATCCCCTTTGAAAAGAAAAATAAGTAACAGACTTTGTTTGAAATCTATCCCCTTTGAAAAGAAAAAAAGAAAAGACTTTGAAATCAATTTCAAAACACGCCTGCATTTGAGTGACAGAGAAAGAACATCAAGGCTCACGTGCAGACTTCTTCGTTGTATGCATCCATATTTTCCCCCACGGAACTAGGAAGATCCTAGTCGGAGAAGACCAGGAGACCTGCAAATCAAAACTAACAGGAGGGGGACAGAATAGCTCAGTGGTAGAGCTCCGGACTCTTGGTGATCATTGGGTTGCGGGTTCGAATCTCTGCCGGGCTTTTTTTTTTTTTTTTTTGGGGGGGGGGGGGGGGGGGGGGGGGGGGAGGGGCGGGTTCCCTCTGAGATAACATTGGTTCTGACTCCATTTCCCATGCAGTCCTTCGAATGAGACTATAAACCGATGTTCCGTGTGTGAACGCACGCATAAGATCTTGCACACACGTAAAATCCCATCACCAACTTTCGGAAGAGTAGGCCAGTTTGGCCGTTGTATGGATGACACGTTACACATAGCATGCACCTTCCCCGAAGTTGGAGTTTGGCTGCCTTAATGGCCGGATGAAAACGGTCACACACATAAAACTCCACTGCCTTTCTTGCGTAGATGGGATTAATCCTTGCCTGTCTATACAGGATTTGTCCGCAGGAGTATCAGCCTGCGTACGCAGAGAGAGGAGAAAAATTAACAGGAGAAGAGAAAACTAAACATGAGCTAAAAGTGGAGCTGGCAGACTACACTATAGTCTCTTTTAATTCTTGCCTGCCTACACAGCTAGGATGTGTCCGCAGGAGTATCAATCTGCGTACTCAGAGAGAGAGAGGAGGAAACTATCAGGAGAAGCAGAAAACTAAACATAAGCTAAAAGTGGAGCTGGCAGACTACACTATAGTCACCCGTGCTCTGATAGGTTTGATATTAACAAAATACATTACAGGGCTACGTGGTTAATTAAATTGCCATGCCCACAGAAAGGGCCTTGTTTTTGTTATCTGACGATATCAAAGAAAGATGATGATCAGTTGCAAAGGGAGGCGACTTCTGGCGGAAATTTAAACAATGCTGGAGTTCAAGAATTCCATCCACCCTCATACGTCCAGCCATGCATGGAAATCGGGACGAGATAAATAAGAATACATTTTCTTTTAAAATCTATATCGCAAAACAGTCTCTAAACATCACAAACATGGAAATAGCCTACGAATACGCTACCTAGAAATCGTGTTCTGTGCATCATCTATGTGAAAAAAAAAAAAAAAAGCTGACGAGCTGGTGTAGCCTACACTCGTAAGCACAGGGAACTCTTTTACCCATTCATCCACGCTCTCACTCGCACACACGCTCGCGCGCGCACTATTTTGTTCAATCAGAGTTAAAGAATGGAAATGTTCCCAAGTCTGGCAGCTACAGTTGAAGACGTTACGGTGTCAACCCGGCGCCGAGCATGTACTGATGTGTGACGGTTTGTAGCCTGCATTGTGTGCGACCCTGCAAAATTGTCCGATTCAGTGAAATAAAAACAAACAAACAAGCAACAGCCTTTCCTTGTCCGACGCAATAAAGTGAGGGGGCCTTCTTGTCCTGATCCAGCTGACCTCACTGCGCGATCTAATTGGAACCAGGGAACTCCCTTGCTAAGAACAGTAACTGACCGCGGCAGAGAGGCCGAAGAGAGAGACGGGTCATTGACCTCAAAGTCAGTCAGATGCAGTTACAGCACGCCAGTCATTCTGTCCAGGAACTGTCCCTGCCCCAGCAGCACCATCTGACTCCTGGTCTTCATGGGGAAGGGAGGGCGGGAGTTGAGGGGGGGGGGGGGGGGGAGGGGGGAGTGGAAGTCGTGCCTTGTTCAAACACACTACATCCGAGAGTGAGGGTGAGGGGACAGACACGGAAGGCTGTTGAAAACAGATGTGCGCGCACAAACACACACACACACACACACACACACACACACACGCACGCACACGCACGCACGCACGCACACCACATAAACACAGCCACTTACCCCCGAAGTGGAATTCGGTCACAGCAACAATATGACCAGGAAACCCGTCTTCAATCTTCTATGTGATCCCCCACATTTAAAATCTGGGGACATGGTGTAGGCATAATTGCGGGGAATCAAAATCCCCCCCCCCCCCCCCCCCCTTAAAAAAAAAAAAAAGGGGGGGGGGGGGGGGGGGGTTTTGAATTGTTTTCACGTCTCCGTCCATTCCAGTCCAGATACCGCACGTCCCCGGAACCTACAGGGCCTGACTCCGACTGCACGGTCCCGGTGTTCCTCACACCTACAGCCTGGGACACTCAGCAATGAAACGTATTTTCCACCTCCCACTTGAAAGATGCCAAGGTACGTGGGGGGCCTCTGCCATCGTCGCCATTAGAAAGAAACTGAATCTAAGCATGTTGGTTCTAGCGGAAACCAAGATTCAACTGGCTTTTAGGAATGCCTGACACATGTGTTCTGGGGCAGCCGTGGGCGAGGTGGGGGTCATGAGGGACGTTGATGATCTCAACGATTTTTTGTACATGACTGGTAGCAGCTAAAATCTGGTTCGCCTAGACCTTAATGGCTCCCAGTCAGGTCTGCGAGTTGCGTTGACACGATGTGGGTCCTTAATCGGGTGCTGACACGAAATACCGTCACTAGCGGATACAAAACGGGTACCTGAACAAATCTGACGTCAAATTAATTTGAATCAAGCGAGGACTGCTTGGTGTGTCCTTTCGTACATCAAAACTGAAGTGAACGTGACAAAACAAAACAGGACATAAATAAATTAATAGATGAACATGTAGATAAAATTCATACAATGAATATTCAGATAATAAAATCCTCTTTCCGTAAGGCCATGGTTTGTCGTGTTTGCATAGATTTTGATGGGGTAAAGGACTACCAGCGCACTTCTAAGCTCAATCCGGATTGACTTGACGTTCTATGCAAGGAAACGTTTCGCACACGTTATATAGTGACAGTGGTTCGTGTGTTCTTTTTCTGTGTGTGAATTTCAGTTTGCTTTTCGTTTACGATGGAAACCTTAGCGATACTAGATAAGTGAGAAAGGTAATGATGCTCATAGCCCTGCCGACCATAAAGGCCCACAACGGGGCTGTCACCGCGTTGAAGTCAACTCTCGTGTCATTTTTTTTTTTTTTTTTTGAAAGGGAAATATTCACACAAGACATTAAAATACATCTTTAAAAACACACTGGGAATTTCGTTAAAAAATGTTTCTTCCGTAAATATCTTAGATCAGATGAAAAAATGTTGACCCCCCCCCCCCCCCCCCCCCCCCCCCCACAAATCTAAAGATCACATCAGGTGGAACATTTCTGAACAGGTTTTCATGAAGTCTTAGCGACATCACAGTCCTCCACATTCAGTACAAACGTAGGCTTGCTGTTCTTCTTTGCACTGCTTCTGTCTTCTTTCTTTGTCCGTGCGTGTCAGACAGTATGGCAATAACCTAGATGAGTCATTCGGGTGTGCAGGAGGCATTGATTTTAGTAGGTCGCATTTCCCACTTTCAAATTTCTACAAAAGAAGCCTACCGTCGAGTTTGCTTCCTTGGTAACTCGGTCACTGTGATGGTTCCAGTTTAGCGACCCCAAGGTATTTTCGGTTATCCGAATGTTTCTTTCAGGGTGTACCTAAACCTGATGTGATCATTTTTCTTGATCTTTGAAGGACAAAACATTGCACTTTTCGCTGTAGGTGGAACGTCATTTCCCTCTTTTTTTCCTTTCAACCTGGAAAAAAAAATTCTGCATCTTCGCAGGATAAAACATTCCGCTTTCTTTGTAGGTGGAACACCATTTCCCTCCTGTTTTTTTTTTCTACCAGCTGGGAAAACTTTATCAGCTTTCTTCTTTCTTCTTCTTCTTTCTTCTTCTTCTTCTTCTTCTTCTTTAATCTTGCTCGTTTAATTAGAAAAATTAATTTATTATTATTATTATTATTTGTCTCGGTGTAACGATAGACCTTGCAGAGGACGCAATAGTATAAGACCTTATCGAAAGCCTAGCGGCCAGAAAAATCAAGTACAATAAGGTCACTCTGGAATCCAAGATTGAGATTACCAGTAGTCTCGTGGATTCAGATGGTAAGATGAGCCTTACAGGTTTTTTTTTTTTTCTTGGCTCTGAGTCGATGTTGGCTTTCTGTGAGGATACCACACTGGGAACGTGGGTGAGCGGAAAATGGGGTTCTTCATCACATTATCACGTCATGGTACTCGGCTGAGTTTGGGTAAGTCAGACCGGACTGATTTGACCAGTTCAGCGCCCGACATGATAAAAATAACAAAAAGAGAGAAAGAAAGAACCTTGCCACCATCGCTGCACATCTTAAGGTTATGTCATCGTGGTGATGTCGGTGTAGTGGTGGATAGGTTCCTTGCACCATTGTCCTGGGGTAGCTATCCCCGTGATGTCGCTGTTGTGGAAGATAGGTTCCTTCCACCACTGTCCGGGGATAATTATCCCCTTGATGTCGGTGTGGTGGAAGATAGGTCGCTTCCATCTCGGTCCTGGGGTAGTTACACCCGTCTGCCATATGAGTATCGTGATGTGGAGTTAAACCATAAAGTGACTAACCTGGGCTATAAGGAACATCATGATGTGACTAATCTGGCTATAAGGAACATTATGGTGTGACTGACCTGGCTATAAGGAACATTATAATATAACTAATCTGGCTATAAGGAACATTATAATGTGACTGACCTGGCTATAAGGAACATTATAATATAACTAATCTGGCTATAAGGAACATTATAATGTGACTGACCTGGCTATAAGGAACATCATAATGTGACTGACCTGGCTATAAGGAACATTTTATTGTCTAAGTTAACCAGGTAAGAAAGGTTCCAAATTGGAGTAGCCAACGTCAGGGTTGTAGCCTACTTACATATGAAATGCTCACGTGTATCATTCAGTGTGAGTGTGTGTGTGTGTGTGTGTGTGTGTGTGTGTGTGTGTGTGTGTGTGTGTGTGTGTGTTGTGCGTGCGTGCGTGCGTGCGTGCGTGTTGGGGGGGGGGGGGGGGGTTATATACATGTGCTGCTGTTGTTGCTGCTGCTGCCGCCGCCGCTGCTGCTGTTCTGTTACTTCTGGCGCTGCCGCTATTGTGTATGCAATATCTATGACAGTAGCTATACAGTGGGTGCTTATGCTGAGTGCTGATCAATGCTGATAGTCGTCGTCATGGTAGTAATGTTATAGCAGGTCTAGTAGGCCTAATAGCAGCAACAGCAGCGACAGGAGTGGTAAAGAAGCTACAGAGAGATGGTAGTATTACTAAAAAGAAGACGATGATAAATTAAACAGGCAGAATATATGAAAAGAAAGAAAAAGAGATGCTGAGTGACAAGCGACTCAAACATAATCCTTTCCGGCTGTCGTTTGTTGTTGTTATGTCTTTGGCATCATGTTAAAGGGATGCGGTGCCATGATATGTTTCTCCCAAGCTTGACTCCTGTGTGGAAGCCATAGGAATATGAAAATGAGTCAGACCTGGAAGAAAACGAACGGGTGCACACACACACACACACACACACACACACACACACACACACACACACACACACACACACACACACACACACACACGCACACACACACACACTTTTGCACATTCCTGAATTGAGCGGCGACAGCGTCAGCAGCCAGTGGGGAAATAAATCAAAGTTAAGTAACATGGGAAGAGATGTCGGCTGAGTTAAAAGCGGCAGCCAGGTAAGGTAAGGTAAGGTAATGTTGCTTACAGCCCAGCCGACAGCGGCGGTCAGTCATTTCTCATGTAATGGGATAGTAATTCAGACCTAGAAATGCATTACACACACACACACACACACACACACACACACACACACACACGTCACAATGATACTAAAGTAGCAGCAGCGGCAGCAGTCGTTAGAAAAATAAAACAGCAAGCGCGCGCTCGTGAACATCACGTGCACACATGGCTCTTAACACTTATGTTTGAAGGCACATACGACTAATATGAAATAGTTCCTCTGGAAAATCTGAATCATTTGGCACGCGCTTGACCGTCCCCCCCCCCCCCCCCCCCCCACCTCCCACCCCCCATCCTCACTCCCTACCCCCCCCCCCGACCCCATCCTTCCCCCCTTCTTCAAAGTGTAGTCGACAACATGGACAGTGAGTTTCTTCGTTTCCACACAGGTTGGCACTGTTCCTGCAGGTCAAACAGGGCCTACTAGTGTATCTCGCTTTCGCTCTTCGTCCGTCTCGGACAGTCAGAACCAAGTCTTCACAGCTTGACGTCCACTGTGGTCTCAGATGTGCCAGATATCACTAATTCTCTTCGCCTCCTACTCCTTCCCTAATCCCCTCCCCCCCCCCCCCCCCCCCCCCCCCTCTCTCTCTCTCTCTCTGTCCCTGTGTGTGTGTGTGTGTGTGAAAACACCATTTCACTCCTACAGTTTGCCACCGCCGACAACCCCCCCCCCTAGCCACCGCCCCCCCCCCCCCCCCCCCCCAAACCGATCCACCCCCTCATGTTCGCATTCAGTTGGCAAACAGTAGCATCACACGGGCTACGTCATCGCTCCGTCAGTCGTCATACGATGGATGCAGGAGCAAAGTCCACGGGGATTACCGCCTTCGGCTCCTGCAGCGGTCTGGAAACAGTCCACAGGCCCATGAAACTAGCACCACACGTCATGGTGATTCGTCCTGTTTCGGCGGTATGCTGGCATGCATCTTTCTAAAATTACTATCCTTGTCTCATATAGGTGAGAATTTTTTTTTTAATGTGTAAAAAAAAGAAAATAGAAAGAAAGAAAGGAAGTGAGAAAAAGAAAGGATGAAAGAAAGAAAGAAAGAAAGGAGGGAAGGAAGGAAGAAAGAAAGAAGAAAGAAAAAGAAATGGAAAGATGAAAAGGATGGCAGCATTACAGACCCAAATAATGAAAATTTAGCTTGTGATAAAGGAAGTTTAGGACTACTGGAGAGAGAGAGAGAGAGAGAGAGAGAGAGAGAGGGAAGAGATGAAAGAGAGATTATTAAATCCGTGGATAACAGGTCCTCGACCCGATTTTAATAGGATCACAATGCATGAATTCCACAAGAGTGTATGAAGCAATCAAGGAGAACTTATTAGACAGACAGCAGAGACAGAGAGAGAAGAGATGTGTGTGTGTGTGTGTGTGTGTGTTAGTGTGTGTGTGTGTGTGTGTGTGTGTGTGTGTGTGTAGAGAGGAGAGAGGAGAGAGAGAGAGAGAGAGAGAGAGAGAGAGAGAGAGAGAGAGAGAGAGAGAGAGAGAACTTTTACAACAAAAACGAAATGAAAAAAGAATTAAAGAAATATGAATAAAGCCTAAGATAAAAGAAAGAAACAAACAAACAATCACACACACACGCCCGATGAAAAAATGTATCAACTTTAAGAGTATATACGACAGAGGCAACTTTTACAACAAAATGAAAATGAAAAATGAATTACAAGAGATATGAATAAAGCCTAAGGTAAAACAAACAAAAAAAACACACACACACACACACACGCCCGATAAAAAATATATTAACTTTGTCCATTACACATCCAGCCGAGCTGAGGGGGTTGCTGCAACTGATAATTAAGTGTTGGTAGGGTCATTTTGTAGTCTGGGAATTATGACGGGAGTGGGAGTGAGAGAGAGAGAGAGAGAGAGAGAGAGAGAGAGAGAGAGAGAGAGAGAGAGAGAGAGAGAGATGAATGTGATAAGCATTGGACCAAGTCTGTGACACTGCCATGCAAAAGCCATGATTAAAACAACACAAAGAAAAACAACAACAACAAAACGACAAACCGAAATGTAAACACATTGTATCAGCGCACATATAGGGGCCTATCCCTGCATTCTGAGAGTTCGAACGCATTAAAGTCAGTAAATAGTTCCTTTTACAAGATATGTTAAAGTTGCAGGTTTTAGTCAGCAGATAAATGGATGGTCGTCTTGTTAACATCGAAAACAAATACAGTGAAAATCTCGCTAAATCTGTTTTTCACTGAAAAAAAAAAAAAAAAAAAAAAAAAAAAAAAAAAAATTCCGTTCTGGACTCATTTCCGGTTAACTTAAGCCACTCGAACCTTTGCCTCCCAGATAACCAAATTTCAGTTTGAACAGCCCGCAGATGAATTTGGATCTCAGATCATGCAATCTAGAACGATAAAGCAAAATAGATTTCCCCTGCTTCATGCATTTGACAAGTGTACAAATCAATACTACCTCTTACTTGGACGATGCACCGTAAGCTATTTTTATTTTATTTTTTTAAAGTAAACAATAGGATGTATCCGTGAGTGCGTTCAGGTGCCTGTACCTGAGGGGAGGCATAGGGGAAAAAACTGTATTTAAGTCCAGAAGATGCACCATTTGATTCTACTTGTTCGAGCAACCAAATGACAAACCTATTGTCAGTACTGTGAGTAGCATCAATGAGTTTTATCGTTCGGTTCAGCCATGGTTAGTATAACTGATGAGAAGGCGAATACAGACATGATGATTGTTTTATCAATTTTTACACTAATCAGACATTTAGTGACAAAGCTAAATTTGGTCGTACCCCGAACGGTTGTGACTTCGAGTGTGAGCGCATGCTAATAAGCTCAGTGGTGGTGAATGGAACATTTTACAGTCTCGATTTTGTATACTGCTTAGCTTGCCTACAGACCATAGTTTATTTCGCCAATCTCTCTCTTATGTATTACCTTCATCAAGTTATTTTTACCCCCCCCCCCCCCCCCCCCCCCGTCCCAGTTCGTCTTTTCGTTTTACTCTTGTGTCAAAAGTTCTTTTTCTTCAAGTTGTTTCAACTGAGTTCATTCTTCATTTTCATCTCTCTCTCTCTCTCTCCTTGTCTTCGCTGCTCACGGTGTGCACTTGGAAGTGTGACATGTAAATTCTCTCGTTTGTCAAACCGTTTCAGACCACTCCCTAAACCAATAAAGGACTTTCTGTGGGGGCTGGGCCTGGGGCGGAATGATCAGTGCGCCTGCTCGCGCCTCTGTTTCGGTTGGCTCACTGGGCCTATCAATTGCTTTGTACGCCGCTCGGCTGGTAGGCCTAGTGGCAGACGACCACTGACGGGAAAGGTACGCGACTGCCGTTCCTGCTGCCGTCCTGTGAAAAAAAAGGTGAGAGATCTTGGCTTCGTCTGGTCGGCGTCAAAAATAAGATAAGCTCATTTCATCATAAAAAGCTCACGCATCGACAATTGGGGGGGAAAAAAACGATAAATCTGACCAGTTCAATTTTGAGCAGATGATAATGATAGTCATCATCATCAGCCGACACGCCACATCGGCACATGGGGATTTGTTTGCATACTTGGGAAGCCGAGTCATAGATCGTCGGTTGTTGTCAAATGATGTTCTGTGGAACTGGATTGAAAAATTAAACATTGTTTTTATTTTCTAATGAATAATACATGATTTGACTAACAGAGATACAACAAAATCTATCACTGTTGGACAAGGGAAGGATCATGATCGATCTCGCCTGACACCAGCAACTTGGCAGCACATAAATTAGTGAATTAACTTAAAATGGAAATAGGTGTTTTGTCAACGGACGTCGATTGTGTGAGTGTGGGTGTTAGGGGGAGGGGGGGAGGACAGC
The DNA here is from genome assembly GCA_016801955.1 of Conus betulinus. Classification (NCBI taxonomy): domain Eukaryota; kingdom Metazoa; phylum Mollusca; class Gastropoda; order Neogastropoda; family Conidae; genus Conus; species Conus betulinus. The sequence goes on from JADBJO010003377.1 coordinate 57,028, forward strand.
GGAGGAGGAGAGGAGTGATTAGTGTATGTTTTACGTTACATTTAACGGAAAGCCGGTCGACTGTGAAGAGACAAACCAAGAGTGAAGACGATGCAAATTTTTTTTTGTGAGTACAGGCGCTTGCATATAAGCTACTTTATACGCACACAGAAAAAATGTATTGCTTTCAGTATTAGATGCTAAATCATGTTTTCAATATTGCAATGGATGATGCTTGATTATATTAAAGAGTTACTTTGCAAATTTCCAAGTTTTACATTGTGATTATCATCAATGTCTTTCTAAACAAAAGTAGACATTATCAATTAGTGATCTTCAGACATTATCACTTAGTGATCTTACAGTAACTTCCATCTAGAAACGATTACAGTTCATTACATAGGTATGTATACACACCGCTCATACATCCACACATACATACAGAGAGAGAGAGAGAGAGGGAGAGAGAGAGAATCCCATCTACCTATCATCTTCCTCCCCAGCTCCAACTAGAGAAAAACATTCACCAACATTATTATTTTCTTTGAGTCAGGTACCACTACATTTCTTTCAGAAACCAATCTATGGTAACAAGATATCTACAGTGTTGATCCCTTCCTCCCACCCCCACCCCCACTTTTTTGACTGTCTTTTTTTGCGTATTTCCTTTTTTTTTAAAATTTGTACACAGGCTTTTTTTGTTTGATGTGAAAAAGTATGTATGCCAACATGATTACACATACCTGGCAATGCATATAGTGGCAAACATTAAACATGTGAAACTTCCTGAGTCAGTGATATAGCCTTTTATATTGCCTTTTTTTCATATTGTATACTGTATTCAGTAGTACCTGTTACATTAAAGCTTATTCGATTTATTTGTAATTTGATTTCAATAGTACCTAGTACATTAAAGTTTATATGATTTATTTGTCTGTATTTTTTTTTCTTTAAATGAATGATTATCCCATACTCAGTACAAGACCCGCTTGACATTCTGGAGATCAAACCTATAACAATATCTCATACTTAGTACAAGACCCGCTTGACATTCTGGAGATCAAACCTATAACAAACACTTTTGTTGTGATTCCCTTCTGGCACATGTTCACAGTTGCTTACTACCTGAAAAGATAAGATAATGAAGTGTAAATAATGGAACAAACAATGACTTAACACTTGCTGTTTTCTGCTTTTGTTTGTGAGTGCAAAGAACTTTTCTGGGCATGAAAACAATGAAAAAGTACTGCAAATTATTTAAACTACTTGTGAACTTACTTGCAGCAATAGCGAATGCAGCGTAACAAGGGTAGGTAAATAATACATGATCAGCTGCAGGTGCTTAATATGTTTAAAACACAAACAAAAACCAAAAACCTTTCTTCAGAATTTTATTATATATGGTGTTACAGGAGTCAAATATTACAATTGATGTGAAGAGAACCCCATTTTTTGTTTAATGAAAATGAATAAAACTTCTCTGGTATTTGATACAGTATAAAGATCAACCTGAAGTTGTACTGTATATACAGGTACACACACACACACACACACACACACACACACACACACACACACAAACACACAAGTAAATTGCTGTTTAGCTTTATGAAGGAAAGTGAAAGCGACTGCACTGCTACTGAAAACAAGTTGAAATACATTATTGAGCGCACAATTCAAGGAGCAAAGTAACGCAAGTTTGATGTACAATACAAAGACGACTAAATTCTCCACAAATGTTTCTACCTCAGACATTACAAGCAAGTTAACAATAGATAATCTCATGCCGACAGGAGTCAGAGGAGTATTGTATTGTGCATTTAAAAAAGAATCTATTGTGTATTAATTCTGCATTTCTTTACATCATATTTTGTGTGTTCGTTTGTATTTTACCACATTTTTTTCCCACCACATTTTTGTAAAGGTGCTAAAACGTTAAGCACTTAAAACAAAAATTGATGGTTGCTCAAAAACTAGAGACAATAATTATGCAATAGGATTATCAGTCTCCTTGAATCTGAATTTCTGTAAACTTTGCACACCCCACACCCCCCTTCTTCTCTTTCTGTGTCTCTGTTTCTCTCTCTTTCTGTCTGTCACACACACACACACACACACACACACACACACACACACACACACACACACACACACACACACACACACACACACACACACATGACGTGCACACAAATTTGCAATTGAGGTGTACATGATTCAAAAAGTGAAATGATTCAAATGCATTTTGTCAGCTCAAAGAGCAGTGTTTATGTGCAGCTTGATGATCTGTCCCCCATGGTGTTTTTATGGATTAGTAAAATAAAACATTTGAGGTTGTATGCACAGCACAAAGAACATAGCCAGTAAGGAGCAGACTTTTGCGGTAAAGCAAAGGAATGCTACTCCGTTCTTTTCCTCAGCTCACAAAGACATGTCACCAGTTATGATTTTCAGGTCAGTTTAACGCAGATCATTTCTTTCAGTGTCAAATCCATCAAACGCTGATCATTGGCATCTTTGACTGAACTGTGATGGTGTGGACTCCTGATGTTCCACAGGTTCAAGTGAGAGAGAGATGGATGAATATACGCACAGTAGTGACAGGTGCTTTACAGCCTGTGAACAAGCTTGAAATATGATGCGTTATTAAAAAGATTTCATGCGAAGAACTTGCAGGAGCTGTGTACTTCTGAAGAAATCACAATTTTCAACATTTGATTTCTTTGCTTAATTATTCTTAACCTTGTTTTCATTCATGCTGTCAACGCAGCATCAAGGATATAAAACGACAACATGCATTTAATTTGCATGTTTACCTTCTTATTCATCCCATTTTATGTGCCTGTGGTTTTATGGGGTGGTGGGGGTGGGATGTTCATGTACAACGAGCTCACAGTCTATCATTAGTGCAGTGCAGAGGGCGTTGTCAGGTCTCCAGGGCTAATGACTGGCTGTCAGAACATCAGGCCATTTCCAGTTCCAAGCAGATGCATGGATTAACTGTGAGGTGCATAGAAAATGATACCAGCATGAAGAGCGGTCGGTCGGGTGGGGATGGGGAGGGTGGGGGGGGGTGGGGGCTGAATGATTTGGAGTGATTCATTTCTGATGCAGTTGATGTCTTCAGGAGTTATGCACTGTGGGCTGTTTTGTTCGGTCCACTCTTGTTAAGGCTGGCAGTTGCAGCTAAACACACTCAGGCAGATAGAAACCTTTCACTTTCACACTCCCAGGTCCACAAAGTATTGCACACACACACATGCATATACATGTACACACTCATACACACACATGCGCACTCAGGCTCACTCACACATGCACACATGCATGCACACGCATGCGTATGCATGCACACACATGTGCGTGCACACACACACACACACACACACACACACACACACACACACACACACTCACACTCAAACACACACACTCACACTCACACACACACACACACACACACACACACAAACACACACACACACACTTTCTCTCTCTATATCTCATATAAACATGCATGTTTACACTGACACCCCCCCCCCCCCCACACACACACACACACACACACCACACACACCACACACACACATACACACATGTATGTGTACATGTACGCACACACACAAATGCATTCACACACACACACACACACACACTCGCACAAAACCCCCCCCCCCACACACACACACACACACACGTGTACATACACATACGCATGTGCATGCGCACACACACACACACACACACACACACACACACACACACACACACACGCACACACACATTCACACACACATTTCTGTATAGCCAGAAGGTTTGAAAATGAAAATGGAGATAGGAACATTTACAGTTGTGTTCAAAGCACTGTATCTCTCAGTTTTAAGATTATCGTAGTGTTACAGTTGTATGAATTCTCAGAATTTGCATGCAAGTTATTCAGCTTTCAGTGATTTCAGTTGTGTTAAAGCAATATGTCTCTCATTTTTTGAATTATCATTGTCTTACAGTTGTGTGAATTCTCAGAATATGCATGTGAGTTATTCATCGTTCAGTGAAGAAACTGTACACTAGTGTACAGTATATAAAAACTGTTTAGAGTAAAAAAAAAAAAAAAAAAAGTTTCAAAAGAACATCTGTTTTCGTGAAAAGATGGTTTTCCTAGATGAGAATGCTCAGGCAGCAAGTTTGGGGTAATCAGATATGCTGTATGTTGTTTTGAAAACTCCCATTTGTCTGTGTGTAGTCCTAAGGCATGCAGAGGTTACACCATCATTTCAACTAGACTAATTACTGGGTATAGAGAGAGGAAACAGCAATTTGTGTCCATTTGATACAGCTCTACAAGCAGATGCTTCACTGTCTGTATCACTGTATCTGTCTTAGTCTCTGTCTTTGCCTTTTTGTCTGGTCACAGTGTAGTGTTGTGTCTGTTTTTGTCTGTCTGTCTCCCCATCTCTCTGTGTTTCTCTGTCTCTCTCTCTACCTCTGTCTCGCTATGTCTCAGTCTGTCTGTCAGTCTGTCTCTCTTTCTCTCCCCTCCACAGCTCTTGCAAGCAGATGGTTTACTCTTGGTGTGACCGTCTCTCTCTCTCTCTCTCTCTCTCTCTCTCTCTCCCCCCTCCTCTCTCTCTGCCGTTTCGCCATTACAGTCACTTTTCCTGGCTCGTTTTGGTCTTGTGTGTATATTTTGTCTTGCTTTAAAAAAAAAAAAAAAAACCCTCACAAAAAAACGTTATTGTCTCAGTCGTGTTGCAGCCTATCAAGAGAAACTAGGAAACATGATCCTGTGTGGGCAGATCCAAGAAGAGGGAGAGGAAGGGGGTTATTGATTATGGTTGTGGTGGAACCACACCAACACACCTGACAACACCTTCCATCAGCTTCAGAATTGCTCAGGAGCAGGGGAAATGGGAGCTGGTGGGGGATTTGATCTGGCAGAAGTTGAGATTGAGAGGTAGGGGAGAGGGACAAGGGAAGGATTCAAGAAGAAGAAGGCCACTTGGTCAGAGGGCTGTTCATCATGATCAGTTACTTCATACAAGTGATGACACGTTTTGTTCAAGTGCTTTCTGCTGTGTACATCAGTTTTTTTTTTTTTTTTTTTTTTTACAGACCCGATGACCTGCTTTGCGGTCCTTAAGCAGGATAACTTTGTCGTTATTTTTCAGTTTTCTTATTGCTTTCTCTTGCTTATCTTTGGGCATTTGACAGTAAGCACGATTTGGCATAGAAGATGCATAAACATCGACCAGTTTGTGTGTGAAATCCCTTGTTTTACATTTTAGCCTGACTTTGTTAGTTGCTTACGAATCAATCTCTATCACTTCTGTGCTCTGTGGCTGAATCATTGTAAGGAAATTTGCTAAGTTGGGTGTTTTTTGACATTGATTACTAGCTCTTTTTTTCATGCAAAAAATGTCATGGTAATTTGATAATTCAAAAATTGTTTGGAGAAGCATCTGATTGTAAAATACACACATGCTTTTGATATGTCTTTTTGTTTAGATCTCGTCAACGTTTATATCATATCTAAAATTATGTTATCAAGATTCTGCAACAAGTTATGATTAAAACATTATTTGGTTTCTTTAGCGGTACAAACTTTTGAACACCATTTATGCACTCCTAATCCTATCCAAAAACTCTAAGATTTGAGGACAAGATGGTTGAATAACATTTTGATTGCTTATCAGTACACTATATTCACATTGTATCATTCATACACTTCTGGTTACAGGAAATGCTGAGCATCAGAAGTTAGGACAAAACAAAATTCAGTTTCTTGTTTCCGTTTACGTGTGTCGTCTGTCTGTCTGTCTGTCTGTGAGAAGGGGGTGTGTGTGTGTGTGTGTGTGTGTGTGTGTGTGTGTGTGTGTGTGTGTTGATAAACCTGATGCAAGCAAGGTTAAAATCTTTATATTCTGTTGGACAGAATCACATCTTAAGAACTGAGATATGTCATAATGTGGATATGTGTAATAAATGATCTCATTCTGTTTGCCTGTCTCAAACTGTCATTGTGATCAATTTTTTCATTACTTTGAGGTTCTTCTGTTTTAAATTGCTGATGCTACCACTGTGAATGTGGAGTGGACAGGCAGCTCAAAGTAGAATTAGAATACCTGCTAGTAAAAAAAAAGAAGAAACAAAATGGTTTCCAGCCACAGGCAACTTAAACTAATTAAAGGATTGTAAGATGCAGATGGTTGACTGCAATGGAATTTTACCTTTAAGTTTGGCCTTGAACTCTCATCAAGTTTATAGGAGAAAATATGCATATTAAACAAGTAGGACAACTCTTTGTGATGGTTACCAACACTTCTTGTAGTTGGTTTACTTAGGAAATCCCTTGGACCGTTACCTGAGGATTTTAATCATGGGATTTCAGAGTGCTCCGCCTGTAGTATGTATACAGTACTAAAAAAAAAGGGGAAGGGGGAGAAGGGATGGGGGTGGGGGGAGAAGGTGAAGTTTGAGTGAGTGAGTGAGTGTGTGTGTGTGTGTGTGTGTGTGTGTGTGTGTGTGTGTGTGTGTGTGTGTGTGTGTGTGTTGGTATATCTGATGTGAGCTAGGTCAGAAGTTTTTAGGTCTTTGGACAGAGTCACATCTTAAGAATCGAGATTTGTCACAATGTGGACATGTACATATGTAACAAATGTTCCCACTAAATTTGCCTGTCGCAAACTGTCATTTTGATCATTGTTTTCATAGCTGTTGGTTTTTTGTTTTAAATTGCTCGTGGCTACCATCATGAATGTGGATTTGACAGGCAGTTTAAAATAGAATGAAAATCATGCTATTTAAAAAAAAAAAAAAAAAAAGAACAAAATGCTTTTCAGCCAGAGGCTAGTTACAGGGTTATATAGATGCAGTCCATTGATTGCAATAAAACTTGACCTTTATTCAACCTCAAACTTTCGTCAAGCTTATAGGAGAAAATATGCTTTTTAGACTATAAGACAAACCATATGTGATGGTTACCCAAGGCTTCCTGTTGATGTTTACACAAAAATTCCCTGGACCTTCACCTGAGGATTTAAGGAGTCCTCATATTGTAGAGAGCTCTACCTGTAGTATGTACACAGCGCTAAAAAGGAAGGCAAGAGGTGGGGATGGGGGTAGAAGGTGAAGTGTGTGCATGTATATATATGTGTGTGTGTGTGTGTGTGTGTGTGTGTGTGTGTGTGTGTGTGTGTGATCTTTTTCATATGAATCATGTGTGGTTCAAAGGCAGCTTGGACAATGGAAATTGCCAAGTTTGTTCTACCATTATTTCATGAAGAGAGAGATAGAACTGGAAGTGAAAACAGAATGTCCAGGTAACGTTTAAATGTAGAGGTAAAACTGGCAGTGTTCGGAATCCCTTAAGAGAGTGTGGAGGTATCTTACCTGTCATCAAATATAAAGGGTATTCACACCTCCAGGAAAGATATAAAAAATGTGGGGCATGGAAGCACAATGAAAAGTCGGTGACTTGTTTGAGGGGAAACAACTGCAGTAAGACAGACATGTCCAGGTATATGAAGAACAGCGTCTTTTGTGACACTGAGCGATAGGGGAAAAGAAAAACTGACCTGCTTTACAACTTTTTCATTGATAGTGGGTATAACAAAGAGACGCTTGACAATAAGTGAACAATGAAAACTTTAGTTCAGATACCTCCTGAACATAAACACATACTTCAAGAATAAAAATAAGTTTACGTGTTATAGCTCTTTGCTGAAACTTGAGTTTGTGCTTTTCAGCAATAAGAGGTACCATACCTTCGATTTTAGTTCTTTATATGAAATGGAACACTGACTGGTCAACCAAACATGTTCAGATTTCAGTCAATAGTAGTGAAGGTAAATCAGTGTGTCCTGCAGACTTCTGAATCAAATTTTGTGCACATTTTTTCAGTTTTTACAGAGTCAGGGACTCGCGCATGTAAGTGCTAGCCCCATCCATGGGTATGTCAGACATTTTGCATCCGGAACCTTCAAAGACAAAGGCAAGTCTGTTTGTGTATTTTAAGCTCTGTAGCGGGAGGATGAGAAGCAACACATTCGACGTTTATTCATCACAGAACAAAACTGAATGGAGCTTCGTGTGTCCTCAGGTCACTGACCCAGGGCGGGATCTTGTGAGGATCAGCAGTTGGGTGGGACTGTGGACGACCCTACCTCTTGCCATGAAGGATCAGCAAGCACACACAGGCAAGTCTCTGTTGCCGTGAATGTTCTTTGTAAGCATGCTTTACATGTCTCCTAACCCCATCTCTGTATGTGTGTCAGTGTGTTTGACATCCTCCTCGGCCTAGCCTGTTCTGTTTCATCTTGTGGCCAGATCCAGTGTATGGTGATCATACTGTGATTGCTCATTCATTTTTGTTGTCCTCGGTGTTGTGTGTCTCACCTGAAGAAGACCTAAGAGGTCAAAACGTGTTGTGTTTTTTCTTGTGATTCATTTGTCAACATTTTGTGGGCAGAGTTTTAGCAATAATCTGTTAGATTTGTTTAGATTTTTCTGCCTGCAGTTGCCTCACTCTGCAATTAGAAGATACTATGGGAGACCAGTTGAGTTTTTCTCTTGCACTCCTTCCCACCCCCTCTCAACCTTACCCTTCTCCGTACATCACTTCCTTTTCTTACCACCTCCAGCTTCACACACACCCCCCCCCCCCCCCCCCCCCCGCCCCCTTGCACCTTTACACTCAGCCCTTATCCCCACCTCTCTCACTCTAAATTTCTCCTCTCATATCAATTCCCCCTCCCCGTCCCTGCCCCATCTCTCTCTGTCTCTCAGTTGTAGATAATTATGTAGTGTATTATAACTTCCCTGTATAGCTGCATCTGTTGCCGTCCATTATCAGTTCAAAGTGCATAGATTTTTCTCTTTTTTTAAAAATTTACTTTCATCTTGGCTGAAGGGTTTGTTTGCTTGTTTTTAATCAATTTTGTTACTTTTTTTTGTGCCTGTACTTGGCTTTCTCCACCGTGATAAACTTTCAAGAATAAAGCATATTTGTTAATGAACAGGGGAATTGCATGACTTTGTCTTGTTGGGGTTATCATGATTCACAAGCCTTTGCTTTTTTGCTATCTCATGCTCTTTATTCTGTCTTCTTTACGATGCCCTGAAATGGCTTTTTGTGGTAGGCTGGGCTATAAGCAACATTATCTTTTTCACTCGCAATGCATTGCCTCAGTCAGCAATTTGATCTGGTTTTCCCACTGACCCAGTGGGGTCTACAACTGTGGTAATGATACAGGTTCAGTTACCGAAGACCAGAAAGAAGCTGTACACATCTGAGGAGCTGAAGGCAGAAAACAACCAGTCAAACAAACAAAACCGTAGAACTAAAACCTTAGGTGTGGAATTGTCAGATATGCTGCTGCTTTTTGTTTTGCACATGTATGGAGGCTTTGACTTGTACATTAGGCATTATTGGTTCTGGTGTTACCTAAGGTTTTGTCTAGCCCACAAACAAAGGAAGCCAAAAAAAAAATCACCCTGCCTACTTTTCTATCCTGACTGCAGTGGGCAGTTTTGTTGTAAGCGGAGGAACTCTAGGTGTACTGTTAATACTATTTTTTGCAAACTGCTTTTGGGAGCTATTGGACTGTGCTTTGTTCTTATTCTAATGGGTGTCTGTGACTTTACAAGAGAATTTTCAAGGAAGCATAGTAAAATTCTTGTCAGATATATGAGAGAGAGAAAAAGTTATTCACAGCAACGGAGGATTTGTGATCAAGGGTATAACAGTATCCCTATTTAAACAGCTTTCTGTAGAAAATCTCTTACTCTACAGTGTTGTACCATTTATATAGTACAGCCTATGCTTTGGGGCATATATTATTTTAGATATGACCTTCATGAACAGTTTCAGTGACTCACATGACATCCACGAAGGGTATAGCTGTCCTGTTCCAAGGGATGCTTTCCCTCCCCCCCCCCCCCCCCCCTTCCCTTTTGTTTTCAAGGTTAAATCCAGGGTTCATAAAATAAAAATGGCTGATTTCTTATACATACATGAAGTTGACTGGCATGTTATATAAGTAGCTTTCTAATATATATATATATATATATATATATATATATAGAGAGAGAGAGAGAGAGAGAGAGAGAGAGAGAGAGAGTTGATACAAGTCTGTGAAAGTATTTGAAACTGCTTAACACTTGTGACCCCTTTTATAAGGTGTTGAAAGTCCATGAAAGTTGGGTTTCAGAGCTTACAATTGCTTCAGAGTGTTTGAAAATGAAGATTTGTTTGTTTATTTACTTATTTATTCATTGGATAACTGGAAAAAAAAAATCAGTTGCGATGCAAATGTGTGGGTTCGCCTGCAGTGTGCCTTCATATACACTGACTCACACATTGTATGTTTTCAAAGTAAAAGTTATTGAACTTTGTATGTAAGAAAGGTCCTTGAAATTTTATATCAAACTGCATATGAATCCAGAAATGTATTGCTTTGCTATGGCCGTGTGTGTTCTCAAATGAAAAAGAAAAGAATAAAATGTATTGTCAGTCTCAATTGCTGTGGATTTAGAATATGTTGGTCGATGATGCTGATGTTGTGTGTGGTCTACAGCTGAACACTGGAATGGTGGGGATGGTAGGGGTGGGTGGTTCACCGTCTGTGCTCTTTACAGTGAGTGCATTTGAGAGAGCAGGAGGATATGGCTGTTCTAGGTTACATTGGCTATGGACAGCCATACTATGGGTGAGGGTTGTGAAGATGAGGGAACACTGGCAAACAGTTCCAAGCAGATCTTTGCTGGTGTACAGTTTGATTCTTCGCTCATTTATTCATCCATGACTCGCATCGTTAGGGTGTAGAGGAAGACATATTCAGTTTCATTGTTATAGTCACTGGGTGTCTCAGCATGGCTTTGTCCTGTATGAAAGCATAGCTTGGTTGTGTCCACACTGCATTCTGCATCAGCTGATCATGTAGACTGGGGTCCATGAAATGGTCATTTAAAAGGGGATCTATCACAATTGTGCTTTTTCACAACTCGACCAGAAATTGTGATTCATGTTAAAGGTTACATCATAAGATCTGCTGGCACTGTTAAAACTACTGGACTATGATACTTGCACTAAAGTGACACACACAAGACCTAGTGCTTCCCATCTTAAAACAGCCAATACAGTTGAGTAAAGCAGAATTTTATTGTGTGCATGGTGACCTGCCCTGTTACCCACTCCCCTCGCTCCCCTTCCAGCCAGTTATACAGATTTACTGGGACTAGTTACATTGCACATCACAACCTGAAACAATAACAGCCTGTGACAGCAGTTAAGCTTTCTGTATGCCAAACTGCTCAGCTACAAGCCAGCTGTTTGTTTGGGCTACCACACACAATACAGGAAAGGTCCAGCAGCTGACAGTGCAAATACAGGGAGAGAATGTGGAGCATGGAGGCAGAGCCCTATTCTATTCAGGGAAGTGTGTGTGTGTGTGTGTGTGTGTGTGTGTGTGTGTGTGTGTGCGCGCGCGCGCGCGCGCGTGCGTGCGTGCGTGTGTGCGTGTTAGGGGAGGCTGGAGTGCAGGGCTGCAGTAGTAGATCAGCAAATGTGATGAAATAGGTGTCCAGACTCACAATTGAATGATCCTGTCAAAACCGTCAGATTGTAGGTAGTGAGACGATTCAAAAAGGTGAGGATCTTACCAGGGAAATCACTCATAGCAAGAGATTATGTTAGTTGGTACCAGTGGCTTTAGTTGTTTGTTTGTTTTTTCATTTACAGAAAAAAAAAAGTGAAGAATGTACTTCTCAGTATTTGATTCAGAGTCGTCCAGGGGAACCTTTAATTTTGTCTTATATGTGTTATGAGCATATCATTTCAAAACTCCTCAGACATGAACTTTTTTGTATTTTTGTATCATACAGTGTATCATAACATCTTAACTGTAGAATTTCTCTTATGTTATTCTTTGTATCAAAAACCTTTGCCAAAGAACCTCAGTTACATGTATTATACAGTTTGAGTGTATTATTTAGTGTATCGAAACTTGTAAGCCGTGCAACCTCTCTTGTGTTATATGCAGAGTATCAAAACTTTCTTATATGCATTGTACATGTATTGTACAGTGTTCATCTCAGTTTTGAATTTCTCTTATATGTTTTGTACAGAATATGTTCTCAGATTTTGAATTTCTTGTACATGTATTGTACAGTGTATGTTCTCAACTTGGGAATTCTTTTACTTGTATTATACAGTGTTCTCAGCTTTGCATTTCTTTTACATGTATTATGCAGTGTTTGTTTTCAGCTTTGACCTTACCTTGCATACATGTATCGTTTAGTGTATGTTTTCAGCTTTGGGCTTTCTCATTCTTAGATGTATCTGCTGTGTATGTTTTTAGCTATGTTAATGTATCTACAGTGTATGTTTTCAGCTGTGGAACTTCTCTTACATATATTGCACAGTGTATGTTCACAGCTTTGGAAATCTCTTACCTATATTGTAGAATGTATGTTCTCTGCTTAACTTCCATATATAGTGTATGTGCTCAGCTTTGGAAAATATCCTAGTATATGCATCAGATTTCTTACTATGTATTAGTTTCTGACCTGGTCTTGTTTAAAACTGCTGAGATTTTGTTTGTTTTTGTTGTTTGTTTTTTTAACATTATTCTTTACCTATGAAGACATACTGTAAACAGATTTGTTCAAATGAAAATAATCTAAATGATTTGTTCAGAACATGACGTTGACTAATCTATCTATTTTTTCATCTGTTTGCCTTCCAGTGGGAACAAAGCCTGCAGCCAGTGAAAAAAAGCAAAACAGAGAAAAATGACATCAATTTCAACAATGACATCGACCTAGAAGCGGTGTTGAAGGAAGCGGACGATCTTCTAAATGACTACAAATACGAAGAACTGTATGACCTCCTGTCCCCTACAAACACATTGAGAATGATGAGCTGCTGTGGCGACTGGCCTGTGCCTACTGTGCCTGGGCTAAAGTGCAGGGGGAGAAAGGGGATGACCACAGGAGGAAAGCTCTGATGGAAGAAGGATATTCATTCTCTCAACGGGCCCTGAAGCTAAATGAAGGCAATCCCAAATGTCATTCTGTAAGATCATGTGGCTGCCTGCTTCTGTGAGCTTCTGATTGTTATTCATATGAGCCTGATTCACGTAGAACTGTAGGAGACAGAGGATACTCTTCAGCAGAGTGTGTGCTGTAGGAAATTTCGCCACTTTTTTTTTTTTATTCATCTGCTCTTTTATCCGCTAGATAAATGAAAGTGTAAAAGAATCCTATGATACAGGGTCTAGTTTTTTTTTTTTTTAAAAATGTGTTTGTCTTGTACATTATAGGGAAGAGCAAATATGTTAATGCAGGGCTTGAAAGTTGGATTGGTTTAGGTCCTGTAGCAGGATGGATCAGTTTTGTGCTTGTTTTTGAGATACAATAACTACTGCTTCTTCTTTTAAGATTGACTAACACTAGTTACAGTGTGCAGGAGTGTTTCTCATGCTTCATAGAGATCCAAGGTATAACTCTGTCTGAAGGAAGAGAAATTTTAAATGAAAGGAAACGGAAAACACTGTCATTAGTGTCATTAACTGTAGAGTTGAAATCAGAGTTAGTATTGAATTATTTAGGTTTTATAAGTTTAACTTTATAAGTTTAACTCCATAAGAAATAATGACAATACCTATTCAAATTGAATAAATTACAGTAAATACAATAGAATAGAATACAATAAAATCAACATAGTGAGGGAGATATCATTTGATTCTGCCCAATGCAAGGAGGAGAAAGAAAAGGGTTCTCTTACAGAGGCTCATTTGTAAGTCAGTCTGAAAAAGTTGGGAAAGATCTTCCTAATAAGACAACTTTAAGACAAGGAATTTCAATATTTTGAATTTTGTTCTGAATTTTTGTTTGTTCTCTACTTAAATGCAAATAGTTTTATTATGATTTTGTTTTTCAGTGATATTCTTTATTAAAATTGGTCATTACCTCCTCCTCAAGAAGGCTTTTATTTCACCTTCATTTGTTTTCTTTTGTTTGTTTCTCGGTGTATATAGCATTAGACAAAAATTACGAACTGGTGTAATGAAACAGGAGTTGTTAGAATGATTATAGTGGTTGTGGGGGACAAGACCTGTAAAGTTTGGGATGGGTCTGTGGTGCTGATCGCGATAAAACTGTGGATCCTGGATCATTCTTTCCTGTTACATGCCTTCAACTGTTTTCACATGAAAAACTAAACAGAAGTTTCTGCCAATATGAGATGATCAATGATGTTACATGGTTGATATCATTTTTTTTTTTGATAACATCATTTGTTGTTGTCCATGGAAGTAGAGGTTGATTAAGCCAAATATTTTTGGTTTCACCATGCAGGCTGACATCTGCAAAGCATGACAGAGACTGAGGTGGATGTTTTACTTTATTACCTACTCCAAAGCTATGTTTTGAACAGCTCAGCTGGTTTGTCTGTTGGTAGGATCATGTACCCGTTAAATTTTGGTGAGGATCCATGCTGCAGGGGTCTGTTCAGTGTTGGTGTGGGTCTGCACTCTCCCAGTGCCCTTCCAGTGCTTCTTATTTCAGTGTTTTCTAGATGTATGAAACCAGTAGAAGGGAATATGTGTTTATTTATATACCTATATAGCAGGATTGCTTATGCAAGAAGGATTAATAAGACTGGAGAGAGATAAAAATAGATGTGTGTGTGTGTATTTTGCACTCACATTGTTTATGAATATTGTTTATGAATATTGGTGTACCGTCAATACAAAACTTAAGTTGAAAAAAAATATGTCTAGTATTTCTGGCAAGTCCCAGAAATGTGAAGTGTTATTTCCCTGAAGGAGAAGATAATCATGTTGTTTTGTTACCTGCCTGAAATAAATGTCTGAAGGATGCCTGGCTTTATGTATGCACACCCTTTATGTCCAGAGGATGTAAAGTTTATGTATACACCCCCCTCAGATGTAGGAACGTTTTGGGGACAAATGCCTAAGGCACCAAAACTCCTTTTTATATGTCTTCCATATATTATAGGATAATTGTTATTACTGAGATCTGAGCAGACAAGCTTGAGGTTTTTTTGCAACACACATTATTCCTCAAATTGAGGAAAAATGAATATGTACATCTTTGTTTTATTGTATTGGCTTTGCTTTTCAATGTTATTAAAGTTTGTGAAACAGAACTAGCCAAGGGTAGGATTGTTAGTTTGATGTTTTTAATGTGGACATTCTCATAATGAAGTTTTGTTTAATTTGTGTGTGCAGTGGTATGCAACCATGCTTCACTATTCAAGTGAAGTCCATGGTATCAAAAGGCAGTATTTGAATGCCTTTATTTTAAAGGAACATTATGAGGTAAGCATGTTATTTTTTTTTTTTAAATTGTGAAGGTACCATAGTTTTTTTCAGAGTGAGAATAATGTTCTGTTACAATGAAGTCTGTCATGCAGAGGCCTTTAATATTTAAGTTGTACAAGTCTACACAAGTTCAGTGATAACAATAGAATTACAAGGATCATTTTTAGTTAGGGGTCAGACTATGTTTGGAGCTAGGTGAAATTATGAAAGATATAAATAAGGTAAAGATGAGAGAAATCCTAAGAAAATGAAGGAATTAAAAAGAGAAAATCACAACAGAAAACGAGAACACCCAGAGAGAAGTGGGAAAAATAGTAATAGGATGTTAATTAACATTTAAAGCATTAGCTTAATGGAATATTGGGAGGAGTACAAAAAGAAAATTTGGTGGAATTATGAAACTAGAAAAGGGACAAAATTAATTTACTTTTTATGTCCCTTTGATACAGTGAGTAAATTGTGTGTAGGTAGTTGTATATATATATGTGTGTGTGTGTGTGTGTGTGTGTGTGTGTGTGTGTGTGCGTGTGTGTGTGTGTGTGTGTGTGTGTGTGCTTTCACACTTGTTTTTAGAAAGCAATAGCTATGGACCCTCAAGATGCAGTATCCCTTCATTCTCTTGGATACTGGTAAGTTTGGTGTATGTGTGTAAGATATGGATAATGGGAAAGAGAATTTTTCCCAGTAGATAGACACCATGGTCTGTTGAGATCAAATTTGCTGTAACAATCAATGTTAATTGTACCTTTTCAAACAAATCTCTGTTCATGTTGATTTTTTTCAATACTTTATTCTAACAAACAGCTACTGTTATGCATGGGCTGTTATCACAAAATTACATTGGTAGGCATATCAGTTTTTTTCTGCTGTGTAGACCATTTCCTTTTTCTTGCAGACCTGCGAAAAACAAGACTTCAGCTGTATTTCAGAAAGTGTCAAACATGATTATGAAACTCGGTTGTTGCTGTTTTTTTTTAAATCACGTATAGAATTCTTCATCTAAATCTTATCAGATTTTATATAAGAACATATCAGTGGATGTACTTTGCAGTGAATTTTGTTGTGTTGGTCATGTTTATAACTGACCTTTGTTATCACTTGTCCCTTTTTCATTAAATGCTAAATCTTTTCATATTGTGAAGCCAAATGGTCCTTTTACCACACTGCAATTTAAGTTTGAAGCAAGTGCAAATGCTTTAGTCTATAGGGCTGTCTAAGCTGTTGTTATCCATTCAGCAATGCCTAGGCCATCACATTTTCCACAAACACGTTGAAGGGACAGTCGCCTGTTACTGTGACTTACTGTCACATTTGACATAAACTGTAAAACTTTAAAAAAAAAAGTTTTAGAGGTTATTTAGAGGCAAATTTACCATGGCAGCAGTTCATCATACACTGCTGTCCTCAAAGGGCAGAAACTTCCCAAATACTGCATATGGACACAAAATGTACAATCAGTAAGGAGGTGATGGGGAGGGGTGGGAAATAGGATGTATTAGTAGTTCAGAGAAGTGCAATGGAGTAGGACAAAGCTGTAGTTATGTACGTATTGAAGATGAAGTCAGTTTAAGCAGAAGGAAGCTGAACGAGAAACTACATTGTTTAATAATCCTTGTCTTCATTTTTCGTTATTTATCTCTTTTTCTAAGTATTGATATGTTGGGCTATGTCACTCTCCTAATTCTATGAATTTGCTTGTAATTGAGTGGAAAAGTTGTCAGTGTTCATCAGTTTTGATGAAAATGATCTCAACGGAGCAAATGAAAGGAAGTGGAACTGGATGATATAGAACTGGTTTTCCTACAAACTTCAGTGGTTAGTTTTTGATGAGGGTACTGAAAACCGGTTTGATATATGAAGGTGGGAAAAGGAATCAGCAGACATATGTGTTAGTTTACAAATTACTCCGCCATTAGTTTGGATGGTGTTGATTGTTTTAAGTATTTGTGTCATTAAGTTGTAGGTTTCTAATTTTCTCGCTTCTAGTGTGTTGATTTATATCCTTCAGATATGCATGTATAGTTATGAACTTTCCATCCTGGTGTGTTCTTGTGCTGTTGTTATTCTTCTGTGGCTGTTATTACTGTGTGCATGCGTTGACTCAGCAAACCTGCAGCTCCATTTTTAGCAATGTGTCCTTGTTTGTTTGGTGTATCTCATGTCTGCATCTGGTCTATGTGAATTGGTACATGTACTGCCAGGAAGGTGTATTTAGAGCGATGGGTATGTAATTGTTTGACGGTGATAGCAAAGCTTATCCATATTTGTTGATGTCAGTTTACTTCTCCTTGCCTCGTGTAGGATTTCTTCCCTTTAGTGATGATAAGTTTGGTTTGAGAAAAAAAAAAAAAAAGATTTAATAGGTAATGTGGATTGTTGACAATTAAAAAAAAAAATATTGGTTGGATCAATGTCTCTTAAGGTGCTTATCATGTGGTTCAACACATTCACTTCACTGGAACTGTTCATGATGTGATTCATCTTGGCACCTGCATACTTGTGTTAAACTGTTGCAGCATGTGTGTGTGTGTGTGTGTGTGTGTGTGTAAACTTTTTTTTTTTTACTCTTTGGCTAACAGTTACATTGTTCTTTCCAGGTGTTTTGAATTTGCTCATCTACCATGGTACCAAAAGAAAATACTGGCTGTTTTGTTCCGATCTCCACCCCACACAACTTTTGAACAGGTATTTTTTTTTGTGTGAAATTTTGTGATTTGTGGGTTTTCATACAGTTACTGAACAGCTGTGCCATATCCAATTGAAATTCTGATATTGTTCTTTAAGTCCCTTGAAATTCAAGAAATGATGAATATGCGTAATCGTGAAAACCTTTGAAAATTGCTTTCTTAAAATATATTTATGATTAACAGTGAAACTGAGGTTACAAAATGTTAAAAACAAGATGTCTGACAACATGAGAACTTCACTGTAAGTTTGAACAGGCATTTACTGGGATTGAATTATGTGCTTTGTGCCGCAGTGAAGCTTACACTGTTACTAAACCACTCTGCTGTATTGGTTGAAATTAAGGTACTCTTTTTGTGAATCCTTTTGAAATTCAGTAAGTAAATAATCTGTGAGTGAATAATCTTGAAAACCTTTTAAAACTGAATAATCGATCATTAGGAATATATTGATGACACAAGAAATGAAATTTGGGTTTCCAAATTATAATGAAATAAGATGACTGATATCAGAACTTCACCGTCAGTAAAAGCATAGAGATGGTATATGGAAAGGGAGCTAATTTGTCTTTCTGTTCAGTACACACAGCATCATTTCTGATTTTAACTGGACTATTTCGCATGTTTTTGTTCAACTACTGCCAAAAAATAATGTCTTTCAACGGTAAGCTGTTTAAAACATAGTATCCCAGCAGGGTAAGAGAACAAAGATAACAAACAAATGCTTGTTGTTGCTTATCTGTAGAAATGCTTAATTTGCATACAATGGGATTGTACTCACTTTTTTTAAAATACAGGTTAGATAGTTTGAAGAATGGGGGAGGGGAATGTCGCTGTTGTTATCCGTGTTTACTTTTTTTCTCAAAGAGAATTTCCTTTGTGTGTGTGTGTGTGTGTAAATGTCTTCGTCAGGCATGTTGTGTCTCACTAGTCACTCTCATACGTTCCAAAGCCAGCCAGGTCACTCCAGTGATTTTACAAAGATATTTTTCATTTGTAATCTACAGCCCACCCAGGATGCAAGTGATCATGAAATGTAGTAGACAACTCATTATTGATTCTACTCATTAAATGTTGAATTTTAAAAATAAATGAGGGAATGTGTCTTTTGTTCCTCAGTATTGTAAGACATAGTATCATTTCAACCCTCACTTCAAAACTCCTTGGGGGAAAACAGCTATTTCTGTCTGTATTCATGCCACTTCTATTTGTTCAGCATTTTAAGTTTGTTTAAAATGGACGTTTTTGTGTGTTACTTTGAAAGGGTAAAATTAGGCAAGATTTGCACAGGGGGAGAGAGAGAGAGAGAGAGAGTGTGTGTGTGTGTGCGAGTGAGTGATAGAGCATAATATTTTTGTTGAATATTTTCTATTGGGTTAGTTCAGTGAGTACGTTACTGCCTGTTTTCCAGAGTGGTTCTGTTGTTTATCAAACCTTCATCATTATCCACCCCTTCATCAAAATAGATTCAGGAAGCATTTCAGTAGAGTGATTCATGCAGAGAGAGAGAGGACAGGAGAGGGAGTTGACTCCAGACAAGTACAAGCAAGTAGGTAATGTCTGCTGCATTAATGAGTCATGCATTAACGAGTGAAGATTGCTGTGCATCTGATGAGTGGATTTGTGGGTATGCATGCTGTGTTGGCATTGAGTTTCACTCTTGTGTGGTGGTAGCGTGAGCTTGCATGCTTGTGTATATAGACATGTAATGATGTTTTCATTTTTTCTTCTTCAGGCACTTGACTACTTTTACAAGGCCGAAGAAGGTAAGGCATTTAAGATTGACTTGTTGTATGCATAGTGTGTGTGTGTGTGTGTGTGTGTGTGTGTGTGTGTGTGTATGTGAACAGATGTAGATTTTTTTTAATTTGTTATTGATATTGTTTTTCATGTTACATGACCAATGTTCCTACAGCTAGCAATAAAGCAGTTCCATACAACCTCAAACAAGAAAGAAACAGAAAACACTCCCACAGAGAAGTCACAGTCTACATTAGGCAAAATTGTTAAATCAGACAAAGTATGAGGTGCTGTTTCATATATCACATAGGATTGAATTACTCAAACAATTAGATACAGCATGTAACTATATGAAAAGCAAAAACAGCAGAAGACACAAAGTAAAGAATACAGAGAATGAAGACAAGTCAGGGAGAAAGAGGGAGGAAGCTATGGGAATATGGTTATAAGTGTTTTACTAGATCTGATCATATCCTTTTAAACTGGAGGACATTTCACAGTGATGTATATAAAGAATATTTTTGGAAGGGGGAGGGGAAATGTATGCAAAAACTAAAGGAATCAGCTTGTTGTACACATATGTTTCTTGTAAGATCCATGAAACTAACTGCCTGTGAAACCTATGAGATACCTTGATACTTTCTGTAAGTGCCATTGAGAAACAGCTCTTGAGATAACGGTACATGTTATAAAAATATGTTTGTATAACTTTATACATTTAGAGTTGTGACTTAATACTTTTGGGTGTTTTTTGTGTAAACGTGTGTATCAGGTTTTTTTTTTTTTAATGTAAAACGCTGATTTAAAAAAAAAAAAAAAAGAAGCAATGCGTTACTATATAAGTTGTAGTCATAAATGATAATAAATCAAAGAGAAAACCCAACCACTTAAACAGTTGTGTGACATGCATTTAGTGAACAATTAACAGAAAATATTGATTAAGACAAAAAAAAAAAAGAGAGATCTCTTGCTTTACCTGAATTTTGGATTTTTTTTTTTTAACTAGCCATGAGCCTTTTATTAGAGCCTTTTACAGCCAATGAAAATCAAAGAGGAAATGAAAACAGGAACAAAATAAGAGTGGTGTCTCAAACAGACCTGATCAGATAAAGGTCAGAAAGATACCTCCAAACAAGGCACAGGGTGCAGGGCTCCACTACAAAGGGGGATGCTCCTTTTAAGTTTGGCTCCATAATAGATTACTGTTGTGAAAATAGATGGGCTGATAGATATGAACAGTTCATGCTGAATTTGACAGGCACATCTGAGTGCTACTGACATAACTACAGCTGCAAGATAAATAACTTTTTTTTTTTTTTTTTTTTGCTGTTCCAACCTCTGCGCCACCTCAGAGGCAGTGCACCCACGCCGCTCATTCCAACACCCCGTCCACAGCCACAGCTCGGTCGGCCCCGCCGCAGCCCCAGCACGGCAATCCACAAGGAGCAGTCACACTGTCAAGCCGTCAAGAGGCAACCCACCGGAGGAGAGACACTGCACTGCTACCGAGTCACTTCAGTGGTGTTCATTGGCACCTGTTCTGATCTAACATACCCAGGTCACCACCTACTAAGCCCCCTACTGACGACAATAATTGCTTAGTCGCAGAGCCGGCGGCGTGAGTGAGCTCTCCCTCCAGAGGGCGCCACCACATCCATCCAACGACAGCCCCCATGGACTCGCCGATACAGGTGACCCCGACGGAACCAAACCAAGGCCACAGACACGGAGAGGACATCGAAATTGAGGTCACCATGAGAGCAGGGCATGAAGGGCCACAGAATTTGAGACTTTTTTTTATGCTGATCGATGAGAATAAGGATGATTAAGATGATGCTACGGATTTCCATTTCGGTCTGAGACTACATGACAGGGCTGTACTCTACGCTTCCTTTCATAATATATCCCGGCGTCAACCAGGCCCGAGAGATACAGGCACCTGCAGTGTTGGTCAGGAAATTTGAGCAACACTCTCAGAAATGCATCCATTAAGTGGATGAAACTCGACTGTGTGGTCCCAGTCTTACCATCTGAGTCCGCAGCAAACTCAACTCTGGGTAGGAGCCGGTCGGGGCAGAAAAACCCACTTGACTTCTGATGGGATTCGAACCAATGACCTCCCAGCCGGGAGTCCGCGACGCTAACCACTTCGCCACGGCGTCTGGTGCAAGATAAATAACTTATCAGTTCCGTTTCTGTCCTGGAACTTGATATTCATTGCTGTGGTTTCATATCAAGTAAAGTGCAGAGGTTTTTAAACCCTAAACGACATATTGGAAAGTATGAGGTGGGTTGGACAGGGGGTGGGGGTGAGGGAAGGGCTTCAGATGAGTACCAAACAAAAAATAGATAAATGTATTGAACAGATCTTCGGATGGATAGATGGCTGTCCAGAAAATTGCCAGGTGACAGTGCTGACAGGCATATATTGTGCTTCCAGTTGCCCCGGGGTTTTTCAGTATGAACCTGGTGATGGCTGGCCGGGCCCACCACCATCTGCACCAGTACGACAAAGCCCGCGCTCTCTTCACTCGTGCTCTCCGAGTGGTCCCTCGATCCCCTGATGAAAGACAGGTATGCTCAAGCCCCAGTGGCAAGGTTGCATTAAATAGAAGTTTGATAGATCCAGAAAACTGAGGATCCTTCAAATGAGGTTGAGGAAAACTCGAGTTTTCTCATTTTTCTGTTTTGATGTTGTTTTCAGATCCCAAAATTTGGAAATACTGTAGCTCTTCATAATACACGTGGAATTTGCTTGTAACAAGAAGGAGTCTGAAAATGGAGTATTTAATACTCCAACAGGTGTGTGCTAGAGTTACTACTTGCACTAAAATCACAAACTTGTTGGGCACGCAAACTGTGATTGGTGACAGGTAAATACTCCCCTGAATTGGTACACAACTGAATGTTAATTATTATATTACAGTTCAGTGTAGGTTACACAAATGTATGGGTGGCAATATTTAACCTTTAAACTGCCCAGGAGCCATTTTCTGTTAATTACTAATCCATTCATATCCCTTCTAGAGGGCATATCTACGCTTTGTTTCCATGAAGGTTTTTTTGAAAGTGTTCAGCTATAAGACCAGGTGTCTTGTACCATCAGCTTCAGCGCTTGCAGGCGTTATTTGCAATGTTTTCATGTAACCCAGAAAGTTAGAATTTTTTTTTCAGCTTAGTACTGCAAAAAGGTATAGGGTTAGTGATGTGATAATGAACAACCTAGTGGCCATGATAAATGTAAATTGAGAAAAACTTGATAGACACCAATAGATAACACAAATGTATTTGAAATCCATTCAAAGTGTAACTGTTATGAGTGAGGTGGCTAGGATGTGGTGGGTTAGTATCAGTGTTTCAGTGATCAGTGTATGATTTTCAAAGTCCCACCTGAGTGAATCTAATGGTCAGTCACCTCATTTCACTTAATGTTGTCTATAGCCCACGGTCACCTGATTGCACAGGTTGGCCTTATTGGGACAGTTAACCACATCAAGATCGATTTCTCATATGTATATGCTTGTATGTAACAAACAAATCAAACCAATGAGCAACACAGTGTTTCATAGCGAGTGGCTAGCAGTCACATGGTGTAATACACTGTGGAGCCCTCTCACTTTCTGAAACACTCTGGTGTCTGTGTAAGGAGTGTCCTGCGTGTGATTGGCTCAAAATTGTACTTTGCTGTCTCTAGTGGTGGATGGTAGAAATTCTTTGAGGTTTCGATGGCTATGGAAAAAGGTTTATTATCCATGCGTGTGTACCAGTTCTCTTGCCAGAGGTCTTTGGAGATGTTTTGAACTGTGTGTTTTAGATCTGTGTAAGTGATATATGATCGTGAAGATTCTGCATCTGAGGCATTCCAGTCAAGGTGATCAGCCACCTCAAAACTTTGTTTGCCTTCTTGACAAGGAACCCAACCAAGAAGAATATAATAATCATGAGATTTCAGAGATAAATGAAGATTAAAAAAAAAACCTCCAGGAGTTGAGCATGGTAAAATTATGGTCAGCAATGGACTCCAGAGCACAAAGAGAGTGAGAGAGCATGAGAAAGTCCTTATGTTCAGAATGACAGACTGTTTTGAGAGCTTTGACCAAGGCTCTGAGTTCAACAGTGTAGATGGAACTGTCCAAGGAATGTTAGGATGATTCTTGAACAGAAGAGTTGGTCAATAAGCAGCCGAAACAACTCCCATCTACATACATGACATGTAAACATAAACCCCCATTGACTAGAGAGTGACCATCCTGACACATTGATTTTGATCATTGAGAGTGTAAAATGGTGCATATCATGATCATGTACAGACAGCATGTGCTGGTAGTGATAGTGTAGTTTTCTTTTCAGGCCCATGCTAAAGCCACCGAGATGTTGAAAAAGATGGATCACCACCACCACTGAAAGTGGACCCTGACTCCAGCCCATGTCTCAGTCAGTCCTTCTTCGTTACATTGATACTGATAGAAGCCCTCCTTGAGGAATGTGTCTTTGCCTCAGTTCCATGTACAGTTAATGTTTACATGTGATGGTGTTGGTTTATTTGTTATTTTGTTGCTTTTTGAGAGTTGTTCACATTT
Source organism: Conus betulinus (assembly GCA_016801955.1). Taxonomy (NCBI): domain Eukaryota; kingdom Metazoa; phylum Mollusca; class Gastropoda; order Neogastropoda; family Conidae; genus Conus; species Conus betulinus. The sequence goes on from JADBJO010003377.1 coordinate 81,355, forward strand.
GTATATTTGCTTATGGAAGTGTTTTTTTTTTCCCCCTTCTCAAATGTATCCAGGAGTGGCTACCTTCTTGTGTCAGTGTTGTGTTTGTGTATCAGGGAGAGACTGTGGCCTCCTTATGATGGGATGGGGCAGACAGATCAGGCTAGTTGATACCACTGTCTGTCTCCTCTTCGTTCCCATCTGACAGTGTAAATGAACTTGGATATAGCAGTTTTACCTTGACTTGTCAGCACAGTGTACACTTCCTGTTCTTCCAGTCTGCACACTCTCTGATGTCTTCACTGCGGTTTAGCAGGCAAGGGAACGAGTGTCATTGTGTGGAGGCAAACTCACTTTCTTTTGATTTTTTTTACATGGACTTCTTTCCTGCCTCCAGTGAGGTTTTTGTTCCATAGCTCATTCGTTTTGTGTGAAAGGCAGGCTGTGTTTGAGATATGGTTTATTGATGGTTTTGTCAGGGACCAGAGCAACACTCAGGGTTCAGAGTATAGTGGAGAGGGTGTGCTTATCCCTGAACTGTGTCAGGTTTGAACCTGGCACTGCATGTTTCCTGGACGTCTTTACAACCGTCAGGCCACAGGTACCTTTTTATTGTGGGTGGCTTGATAATTGTGGGGAACAACAGCAGTTCACATTTACCAGGTGACCCAGAATACAACTGGTCAGTCTTTGGGTGATGTTTATAACAGAGTGGGTGTATCTACAGCAAATCTACATTGTTGATCTTTGCAGCTAGCATGATTTAAAGACGCACATTATTGACCCATGCAAGACAAAGATGGTGACTGTCAAAAGCCTGAAGTGGCAGCTGTTGATTATCATGAGGTGACTTTTCAGGTTGACAGATGATAAGACAACCACCTGCCATTTAGCACGGTGTGATTTTTAACCATAATCTCTTTGTGCATGAAGAGAAAAAACTGCAACCGTTGCTTGATGTGGTTTAGCCCAGGATGACAGATCTTCAAGTGTATGAGGTTTTGGAATTTTTTTTTATAGATACCCACCAGGCAGTGATGAAAACCATAGTTTCTCACTACCAGTTCAGGGAATATTTTGTCATTCTGTTGCACTGATAGGACCGTAGTGAGTTCTTCAACAATGAGGGAATGGTTTTATCTTTCTATAAGCAGTTCGTAGTGCTAAAGTGTACTTTTATCTTTCCATATGCACATAATCAAAATGATAATGATAGTGTGTTTACGGTCAAATACGCAGGGTTTTTTGTGTGTGTTTTTGTTTTTGCTTTTGTAAAGCCACATTGTATTCCTCATTAGATCAGGGAATTGTTTGATCTTTCAGTGTAATATTTTGTTGTTGTATTTTCACCAGATCAGGGAATCATTTTGTCTTTCTTTGTGTACATCTGCAGATCCCTATGTGGGCACACGCACACAAACTAAGATGAGGTGCACTAAGGGTAACCAATGTTTAATGAGATAAGAAAAATACACACTTTGGGTTTGAGTAATATATTGTTCAGTTTTGTTTGGTTGTTGTTATAAAAGGGGGAAATGAATATTTGTTTCCTTCCCCCCTTCACTTTTTGTTAGTTTAAATCCACTGCTGTGCCTTCCCTTGTGTTCACAGGGAGTTTTATTCACCAAATTTGGTGACTTTGTGCACTTGAATACGTGTTCTCCATCCTCCTCCCCTTTCCCACATTCTCCTGTTCTCACCTCACCCCTCCACCCCCATTTCCCACATTTCTCATCCTGATCCTTACCAGCTTCTATCCCTTGCATGCAAGCTTGCAAACCTGTATGCACATGACCCCATTATTATGTAGGAGACCTGGAATTTTTTTTTGTCTTTAAATAGATGTCATTTTCCTTTTGCATGCTCTTTGGTATGAAGTCTTATATCACAGTGTCTAAGTGTAATTTGCGTTTTGTTTTGTTGTCTTAAATCATGAAAATGTGCTCACACTGTTTTAAGGAGTATACTGCTTTAATCATATGGCTATAAGTAAAAATGGCTTCAGGTTTACTTCTCCTCTTCCATCTATGAGTATGTTATCACTGACAATGTGCAGTGACTTCTCAACCCCCCACCCCCATACTCTACCTTTCCATGTTTGAAAGATATTGAGCTTAAGTTTTGAGATGTATTAATCAGTATAACCAGCCATTGCAGTGTTTATTCAGACTCTCCTTGTTGGAGTTTTATCATCTTTGTGTAATATGTCAAAGATAGCCTGCACACTTGGGATACATTTACAGTGTTCAGCCAGTGTTTGAGATACCATATTTCATAAATGTTGCCAGCCATATGAAAGACATAAGCAGTAAGACAATCATGCTTTGATACTGACATAGATATCTGCACACCATTTTTCGTAAACATCCACCCTGACAGGTGTACCATTATTGATTTTTGCCATTGGACTGAAGTTGTTTCAGACACACATGCTCACAACTAACAACACCAGTTTTACCACATTTTCTAACATGGCCAATTTTTTTTATCCACTTCTATGCTGCCTGTGCTGTTCATTGTTCTCATTGCAGTCTGTTTTTGAACTAATAAGTTTGCTGGGTGATTGAATTTGATTGAATTAGAGTCAACAAAAACAATCACCATTTTGGAAGGGACATAAGCCACATAAATGTTCTCTGTTCCTGATCCTGGAAAGTGATTCTGATTGGTGAATTGCAAGTAACATCGATGGGAAAGATATCGTCAACAAAATACAGTTCTAATCGGCCAACTTTCCGCTCTCAGGCTTGTGGGCACTGACAAATGCTTGAAACAAAGTGGCTTAACTCTTCAAGTCCAAGTACTTGCAGTGTCTGTGGCTTCATAATGAAAGGTTTATTTTTCTTTTCCTAAAGGATTTTTTTTATGGTAGTTCTGTCTGTGCATGCACAATAGACACATGCATACAAGAGATTATTAATTATATTATGAGCGGTAGTTCTGTCTGTGCATGCACAATAGACACATGCATACAAGAGGTTATTAATTATATTATGAGCTGCATTAATTGGATGTTGCTGTATACTTGTTCATTGGTTCTAATTCTTTGATATTATCGTATTAAATGCCTTGTCTTGTACAGTTGGTATGTTGTACCAAAGATGTGTTTATAGTCTCATTTTTCTTGATCATTTGCCAAAAATCGTGTTTTAGAAATCATACCCCCAACTTTTCCCACCCCACCCTATCCACCCCTTCAAGCATGCATGGGACTGTGTACTTGTGCAAGTATTCTTAAACATTTTGTGCGTAAGTGAGCACATGAAATCAAATCATACACCCTCACACCCATGCACACACACACACACACACACACACACACACACACACACTCTCTCTCTCTCTCTAAAAAAAGTGTTGAAATTGAATACACTTTTTAAATCAATTTTTATGTGGATGTTTGTATTGAAACTGTTTCCTAAAAATTTTGATACGAAAATATGGTGGATAGAATAATAATTTTCTCTGGACAGAAGAACCTGCAAATAGGTGGTGGCAATGATTAGTTTAATGAATGAACAAACATCTTGTTGGAAGAAGCCAATAACATACACAGCTGCCATTGAAAATTTAGATGAACTAGAATATCAAAATATGAGTGCAGCAGTGGTCAAATGAAAATTTTTCCTTTTGAAAGTATGAATGTGTGTGTTTAGCCTGATGATGATCTTTCACATCAAATGAAATCGTAGACATTATCTTTGTGTGCACATTTGTCTTTGAATACCATCATTAGATTGCTGGGGCTTTGAAAAGAGAAGAGGCTTGTTTAAGCATTTAGGACAGAAACAATACTCGCAAGAGAATCATTTTGATAGGAAGACAGAATATCAAATTCAAATTAAAAGGGTTATGATTGCAAGTTTGCATCAAACAGTAAGATCAACATGAGTAACAAATTGCTACATAGTAGTAGTTGAATTCAAGATTTCAAGTAAAAGGTACTCATACTGTAGTGACATTTAACACTGTTGAAAAAGATTGTTTGCTTGTAAACATGTAAGGCCCAAACTAGGACAGCCCTTTTTCTTTGTGGAAATACACCACAAAATTGATAATGTGAAAATTGCAAATGAAACATCTCAAGACACAAGAACTTAGTTTTAAACCCAAACTTTGACTATTAAAACTATAGGCACAGGACACAGTAACAGAAATGATACCTGATTTTGAATGTTTAACACCTGGAAAGAACACAATTCAGAATTCCCAAGATATACGTGAAGAAGAAAAAAAACATGTTGCAAGCAAGCAAATTCAGTTACTTTGTGGTTACAGATACTTTCATTACCCATGTTAAAGACACAGATATTCATAAAGATATAGATGTAATCATATAATGATAAACTTATATGTAAAGCATTAAAAAACTGGGGATTAGCAGCAAAGAAGTCTCTGGAAATTTGATGCATCTTTATCAGATAGACATTTACATATGTTCACTCATCAAGAAAACGGTAAGGATTTAAGTCTTCTATTCAGTTTTTATATATACAATGGAGAAAACATTGGTATTATCTCAAGAACCATACCAGCTATTTCTTGATGTCATCAGAGTCCCGAAAATGAGAGCACAAACCATATAATACAGTATTAGGAAAAGTAAAATTGGATCAGAGCATGAAAAGAAATTGGAACATGATATTACAATCCACTGAAATAATGTCTGATTCATTGCAAAACAATTGAAGAAAATTGGGACACAAAGAATGAAAGGTGTCTTTTTAGGTCAAACTTTGCTGGGGTTCTCAAGAAGAGAAAGCCAATAAATAAATTGTTTCGCAATAAGGGGAGAAAGTTTGTAAATCATTTTGTTTTGCAGTGAAATGACTTTTGTACTAAAATCACTTTCGGAGCAAACAGATGATGAAATTGATTAACAATAGGATGAAAGGGGCAAAGAGCTTCCAGAAATTGATTCATTGCCAAGGAAACTCTTTTTTTTTCCTGTGTCTAGGGACATCATCAGTGGTAAAACCATTATCATCTTTATGCGTGCTAGAACATGCATCACTTATGTCATGCCATACCATTTCATCAGTTGCCAGGTAAGGGATTTTCCATGTGCACATTAAGATGTGTTTTAAGAGACTTTGGGGGTGAAAATGCCCCAAACATGCAATATCAAGGGCAGTTACTTCATTTTGATGTTGACTCCATTCATTTATTGTTTTGATATACACAGTGATATCAGTTCATGTTTCTGACAGGGATGCTATCCCTGACCTTCAGGTAAAGGTTTTGTACAACACATAACACTAGTAGGATGGCATTGATATGAATGAACTGCAGATACCCTGTTACATTGTTGCAGCCAAGCATGATTAGTAGCGCATTGGTGAGTATGTACATTTGTATAAAAGCTGCACAAGTTCTGCGGTGTTGGGACATCCCTGCACTTTGGGGGAAGTCGAGGGTCACCAACCCTAGGCAACCCTTGCGCCAAACTGGGGCCATTGCCTCCAGTGCCACAGTGCAGGTGCTACCTTTGTGTGAGGGCAGCTGAGTGATTTATGCTTTCCCCTGAGAGAAACATTGTGCGCATGGACACTAATGCTCTACTTTATCAAGAAGTCTTCAACACCCTCTGTGCAGTGTGAAGGGGAAGCATTCTGTGATAAAATGGTTGGTTAAACTCATGTTGGTAAGGCTGCTATATGAGAGAGTGGGTGTCTGACTTTTCGTATTTATGCCACCATTTAGTTTGGCTGTAGCTGTGCCTGGTGTAATGACAGTTTTGTGTAAATTTGGTCATGTCTTTTTTTTCAGTAATTGTGATTCCATTGTTGTATGGGAAAAGTTTTTTGGCTTAGTTTGTAATTGTTATAGTTTGATTATTTTCCTTTCTGTGTGCGCATTTCCTTTTGTTTTGTTCTATTTTGAGTGAGCATATGGTTATGATGATATCATTGTGAGGAGTGTTAAAGAGTGGTGATTATTGAAAATTCAAATTATGACTAGATCACACATGTTAGCATTTAGTCATATGTGAATTTCAGTGAAAGTAGCAAATTTCATTATAGATAGATGTCTGTCAAAATATTTGTCAGTCCAGACATGGAAAACATATAAACAAGGCATGCATTTTTGAAAAATCAAGTGTTTTAAATATCATGCATCCTTTTTTTTTTTGGTTTGTTTTGTTTTGATACATCTTAACTGTATAAGGTGAACTACAACAACAAGAAGTATGGTTAACACACAGCACAAAAAGAAGGACCTACCTAGAATTAACTGATCTATAAAAAAGAAAATGAGTAAAAACTTTGTTCAAAAGAGCACAGAGAATTTTGTTTGTTGATTCCGTCAACTGTATGTAAATCTACAAAGGAGGATTGAGTACAAATGCTCCCAATGAAATTGAATGGAAGCAGAAGGAGATATTTTCCTAGCTGAAACTTTGCATCTGAAAGAGAGATCTGATGTAAAACAACTTCAACAAGCTTCTCAGAGGAAGACCAGTCTCAGACAGTGATCTCCAATTCTCCAGTTCTTATTTCTTAATCAGACTTTAACTGTCCTTGAAAAGGTGTAATTTAAAGCATCTTTTCCACCACAATTTGTTCCTGTTTCATTTTTGTGTTTGTGTATGAAGACTAATCTGTGTCATACTTTGGTGTCTGCCTGTCTGTCTCTTTCTACAAAAAAAAAAAAAAAAAAAAAAGCAAAGAAAGAAAGAAAGAAAAATATTATATACATAGAGAATTGTATGCTGTTAGAAATGAATGTGTCTTTATTTATAAAACCCATTTATAAAAGAACTGGATGAATCTTTTAGGAAGCACAATGCGTTGAAGTCCGTATGAATGTTGTGAATATTGTTTGTTTTAATTTTTATAATAGGTACAGATGAATTCAGGTGTCAGAATTGTCCTCAGATCTTCAATGTTTGAAAAAGTCTGTAGAACTTTTCGTTCTTTTTTTTTTCTGAATGCGTATAAGCACTTTTCCCCTGAATAGTTAAACGCATAAGCATTCTTTGTTTACTGTAGGCCATCTAAAGCAGCTATAGCATGAAATCAGTATCTTTGTATTTTTGTTGAATCTCCTAGCATGTTCTCTCCCCCCCCCTCTCTCTCTCTCTCTTAGTCTGTCTCTGTCATTGTCTGTCTGTTTCTGACCATGTCTGTCTGTCTGTCTGTCTTTCAGTCTCTCTCTCTCTCTCTCTCTCTTCTATCATCACAGTCAAAATACATCACAACATTTCTGGCATTCAAACACGGGCACGGTCCATCAAATTCATGTGTCCTTTTGCTCATTTGAAGTAAGAATATCAGCCCATACATTGTGGGGAAGATGCACTGTTGACATGCAAGCAATAGATCTGATTTATTTTACTTTGACATGTTGTGCTGAAGAGGGGTAAGAATATCAGTCTGTATGTTATGGGAAGGAGGCACTGTTGTCATACAAGCAATAGATCTGATTTGTTTTTAATTTGACACTCTGTGCCACACTTTTTGTAGAGTTTTCTTTTCTTTTGAAAACCTCAAGTGCCGTGCATGTTGAGTGCAGATACACACCCTTGATTTTCTGGGTAGGTTTTGGATAACTTCATGTTTTTTTTTAGAATGTACATGGTCTAGTAGCAAATGGGCTAAACTTGGATAATGTGCATGCGATTGTAAATGTCGACGGTAGTTTGATAAGTGAATGAATGCATGATTGCACTGCATTGAATTATATGTGGTGTGTGTTTAAAGAGTAATATGACATGGGCATTTCTAATCATGGAAGAAAATATTGATGCCAACCTTGTCAAAATGACTAATAGGTTTTTACTTCATATCTGAAGATAATTTTTGTGTTCTGGTTTTTGAAAAAAAAGGATGCAAATTGAACTTAAAGAAAAAATACACAGCTGAACATGGAGTTGTTCCAAACCAATGAAGAACAAGATGTACATGTATGCACTCATGTAAATGAATTGTAACATTAAAACATGGGCTAGTCTTTTTACATTGCTCCACTGTATGGGAGCACCCTGTTCATCATTGGCTAACAGACTTGCATTATTGGGATGCCCACTCTTGCCCAGTGTTGTTCAATTGCTGAACAAATCAACATCATAAAAACAAGTGTAGAGAGGTTAACTGTTGGGTTTGTTTTATATGTATATTTGTTTGTTTGTTAGTGTTTGTGTTTCTTTCTGGCTTTGTTTTATTGTTTGTTTTTTTTAAGGCACCAAGATGTTCCACATTACCTGCAGACTGTGTCCTGATTTCTATGAGGACATGGACAGATTCTCATGCAGATCAGTACAGTGCCATAAGAAGTGGTGAATGTGTTCTGAGGAAAGACTGGATACAGTGAAGGCTTTGAAAATTCCCACAGTATTCTACCCTTCTTTTGGGAGTTTATGCTATGGAACAGTCAGTGGAGATCTGTGTTCACAAGTTGGACTGCATGAGTTGACTGTGTCTAAAGCAGAAGTGGTTCTGGTCTGTTTCTGTTGTGAAGTGCTGGCACTACGCAAGCCATTTAAGCCACTTGGTGGGAAGGCCTTTCACACTTGCTGTTAGACCTGTTCATGTGAGCCAGGCAACATGTTAGATGATGTTGCCAGCCCGAAGTGGTAAGCACGCAGAGTTATCTGTCCTGCATTAGTAGGAACATGGAAAAGTTTGAACATTGAAAGTGTAGTTAGTAGATTTAGAAGATAGAAATTTTTTTTTTTTTTTTTTGAATGTCAGATATGTAAGACAAGACACAGAAGCTGTTGAAAGCTTTCAGAATGTTATTCCTCACTCACTCTGAGTTAGTGGTTTGGGGAGCCATTTGCTGTCTGGATGTGTCGTGACTGTTTTAAATCAGAAGACAAGAGCCTGGAATGAAAACTCAGAGGCTTGAAGATTGGGTCTATCAGCCTTTTCTGAGATACGGATGTTGTCACACACAATGTAATCATGTGGTTGAAAAATTTGTATAGTACTTTTTAGTACCATATAATTTGGCTACCTTGAGCGAAAGAAAAAAATTGCTGTGCTGTCTCTCTCTGAACCTTTCTCTCTCTCTCTCTCTCTCTCTCTCTCTCTCTCTCTCTCTCTCTCTCTTTATGGCCAGGGGACTTGAAGAAGTCAGAAAATTAATGCATTTTAAGTGCATTTCATGTTGCTTGTGTTTCAGCTCTTCATGGTTTCCCCTGCTATCGCTTATCTGATCTGTAATGATTGCTGCATGCATCACAAACTAACTAAGCCCCAGACAGGCTTAGAATTCACATTCATAAGGTTGTTTAAAGCTCTCCCATTTGTTAAAATCAGGACTTCAGTTTCTTTGGAGCTGATGAAGACTTTCTGAATAACTGAGTGAAATCAGGTGTTACTGTTAGTGTACTTTCTTCACATTCAGTTTCATCAATGCTATCTGCATTCAAAAACAACTCCGCAAGACACTTCCAACAATACAGTTCTCTATAGCAAAATGAATTTTAGGTGATAAAAAATATATGTTTTTTTTAAATAAAAATCAAATTGTTATGGCCAGTACAATTCTCTCTGCTATTTAAAAAAAAATTATGTAAGATGCCCTATTATTAAATTGACATGTTCTTGGACTTGTACCTATAAAATTGTGTTTTATGTTCTCCAGCATTACATGGTCAGGTAGCTCTATGAGTACCAACATGGACAGTGGTATGTTTTGTTATCATGAGAATGATATAGATGAACTGAAAATCAGCCATTGTCATGAAAAACACTTGCTTTTGTTCTTTTTTAACCCCCGGTGAATGCACAGGAGGGTTGGATGGATTTGGGGATGGGGGACATCGATTTTTAAACATGTGTGTAAGTGCAAGTAAACCTCATGGAGTGATATGTGATGTGATATTGTGCAATAACATTATGGACTACATTGTAACCTATTTGTAGCCAGCTGAATCCTCAGACACATGATGTAGTACTTATTTTTGTTTTTGAATATGGAGCATGGATTGTGGATTAACCAGCATATTTACGCATACCTTTTTTTTTTCACTTTTAGGTCTTCATGCATGTATTTAGGACTGCGTATTTCAGTTTTGTGTTTTTTTTTTATTCATCTTGAGGGAGGTGGGGGCAGTGACTTTGAAAATTTGAGATGAGGATAGAAAAGTAATTAAGGGAATCATCAATTTTATTTGAAGATAATTGCCAGTGTTTTATAGCCTTACTTTACGTACTTTTACAGCAAATCATGTTTGACTTTAGGTGCTTTGTGCGTGCATGTACCGTTTTAACTGCTTTTGCATTTAAGATATGAGCTTGTGACAAAAAAAGTGTGCGACTTAGCTTATTAAACAAGGCCAACAGACCTGTTGTTTTCTACATTTACTGTTCCTAATCTCTCGTATCCATTTAGCTATTACAGTCAAAGCCAGTTGTATCAAAGTGGCTTGTGTAGTAAACATGTTGTACCCCAGTGACGTGTACTTGCCACAGTCCATCAGAATCCTTTTGCCGCGAGCCCTGTTAAGAAAAGATGGTTGTGGCAGGCTTATTCTGTTACACCTGGAGGCTTCAGTAAAACAGTTTCAATACAAATGTTTCATTATGAGTGGTTTGAACCGGATATTTATCTTGAACTTTGTTATAACCACTTTGGGCTGACCATTTATTTTGCGTCGTATAAAAAACAGGACTGGATCTGCATCCTCAGCTTCATTATAACTACTCCGAAATGGAAAGTTGTCTTTCACTTTGTTGTTGTTGTTGTTGTAACAAGTTTGGACTGGATATATATTATCTATTTGAATACAACTAGTTTGGAAGGGATATCTAAGCTTTGGACTGGATATGTATCATCTACTCCATTATCACTAATTTGGTCTGGATATTTATCATGCACTTCATTTTAACCACAGTTTGGTCTGGATATTTATCCTCCACATTATTATAACCAGTCGGGACTGTGCCAGTGTCTTTCACTTCACTAAAAGAGCAAGTGAGCTATTTTGGCCATGAAATAGCTCAGTTGGTAAAACGCTGGACCCGTGATACTTGGTTTGTGGGTTCAAATCTCCACCAGGCCATTCAGATACAGGGAGATTTTTCCATCAGAGTTTTTTTTTTTTTCTGACTCGGTGTCTTGAAAAATCCTTAGAATGAGACCATAAGTCGAGGTTTCGTATATGAATGCACAAATAATGTCTGAATGCAGACATAAAATTCCATCACCAATTTTTGGATGAGAAGGCTAGTTTGGCGGTTGGTATGGATGACGTGCACAGGTGGCTTGCATTCTCTGAGAGAAATTGAAAAAGGAATGAGTGAGAAATTGAGTTACTGATAATTCCAGTGGATATGAGTATTAGCACCAGCAGCAGCTTTTTAGCTAGCTCTACCCAAGTAGGCAGCCTGTTTTGGAAACTAGGGCATGGATTGTAAAATGCTTAGAATTTAGGCTGTCACTAAATAAAGACTTTCAATACTGCTAAGAGAATCAGTCTTGCAGTGTAACTGTTCTATTACTATACTTTTGTTATCAGTTTTACCAAATAGTTGACGGTGTGACTTAAATTTTTTGTCATGTCAGCCATGGTGAGTATATTATCTACAACTGAAAGGATGACATAACAGCAATGTCTATGTCTATAATTTTTAGGTCAAAAGAAAATTATAGGTCAGGAAAAAAAGAATTGACTTTACTCGTTTGAAAAATATCAGATCAGAGTCAGGCCATGTTCAGAATTATCTTGTGCATTTTGCTTTTGTTCAGAAAGAGTTATCTTTGTGAAAGAGACGTACAAAGAGAGAAAGAGACTGTGACAAGCTGATGTGTTTGATGCCTTCAGTTTCTGTTTTTCCATGGATCACATCGTTTTTTGTGAATGCCAAAAATAAATTCTTCCAAGATAACTCATTTTCTATGCAACATTTTTTTTTTCTTAATAATTTTCTACATCACTGTATTCTGGTCTTTATCACATCTGTCAAAGACGCGTTCTTTTCATTTGCCTTCAAAGGTGATGCCAAACCATTTGATATTCTTTTAAACATTGTTGCGCCAAAGAGCATGAAAACTCACAGTGTTCTGCTTGTAATATTCTAACCATTTCTTATGATTCTAAGAGTAAGTGTAAATTACCACATGATAAAAAGATAGCATCTAATGACACATAATTGTGATTGTAAAACCTTATTCTTTCCAAAATGCACAGTAGGTTTTATGTACCTTCAGGTAGAATTATGCATACATGGTTGTTAAGCTTGTTTGTGCAAGGTTCTGTGTAGCAAGAATTGCAGATCGCACGAGTCAGAACTCGAGTTGAATTTAGCTTTTGTTTGGCATTTGTGCATATCTGCCTTGTGCACAGTATATGCAAGGACAGTTGAAATAACTATCAGACATTAAAGAAAATAAGATGCCACAATCTCAATTGTTGACACTATGTTTTATGAGAAGAGCAGTAAAAATTCATGCTCGGAAACTATTTCTTTGAGGTTTTATATTTCACTCTTACCCAAAACACAAAATATTGTGTCTGTTGGCTGTGATTGAGCTCAGGTGTTAGGTGATCACAGACAGTGAAACTCATCCTCCATGTGGTAAGTGGGTCAATGAAGGATAGAGCTGTGATGGCGGGATGCATTTCCAGGGATGGCGACAGGAGCCAGACTGGCCTAACTGGAGACTGAACTTGCCAGTGGACTCAGCACCCCCCCCCCCCCCCCCCCCCCTCCCTCCCCAACCACCCACCCCCCATACCCACATTTCCGTTTTTATGTATTGCTTTTCTTTGGGGGGGTTTTGTCACTGGTGCTGGAGTTTGCCTACGAAATTAAACTGTTGATCACACTTGCACTGTCTCATGGATGGATGAGGAGGAGGAGATATTGTGTTGAACATGATATTGGTAGGTTAAGTAATTTGATATACTGCAAATAGCTTAGCCTCTAACACACAGGCACACTCACCTACACACACACACACACACACACACACACACACACACACTCACTCACTCACACAAGTGCTTATCTTCTTTCATAACACTTGGCTATATCCCTAATGGTCTTGTCCAGTTCTTCAGTTTTTCTTTTCCGTTTTATGTTAAAAAAGTGTGAAGTGAAATTTGTATGAATTCAGTGTGAGTGGGTGTAGAGCCATCATATCAGTGATACGATATCATGTTTTGTTTTAAATCATATTTTGTTTTAAATGTTGTAGTGCCTAGCTGGCCTTTTGACACCTGATTTAATGTGTATGATGAATTCAAAATAGTGTGCTTCCATCATTCTAAGTTGATGTTCCTTACATTTTAAAGTAATTTTTTTTTCTTTTATTTCAGCAGTACCTTTTGTCACAAGCTCAGATTTTTTTTCTTCTTTAGTTTTCACAGAGGTTAAGTATTGATTGTCAGATTTGAAAGTATTCGTGTGTCTCTATTGACTGTTGGATGTATAGACTGTGTTCAAATATGACGTTGTATTATCATAATCGTACTACACCATACCATGCCATGAAGGACTTGGTCCTCTTCAGAATCAAGTTGTATTATCCTCACTTCCATCACATGCCATGTATGATGATTGTAAAATAACATGTGTCAGACTTTGTAACTTAAAATTGTTCACGCAAGTGATGCAGCAGTATTATTGAAGGATCAAATTTTGGGCGTTGTTTTTTTTTCTTTTTTTTTTTTTTCTTGTTGTCTAAGTAAAGTGGTGGATATGTTTGGTGAGATGAATATCAAATAAATAATACACTGACACTAGAATATTGTGTTGCATTTTCAATGATGAAATTCAGGATCTTTCTCTCGCTCGCTTTCTCTCTCTCTCTCTCTCTCTCTCTCTCTCTCTCTCTCTCTCTGTTCATGTGGGTGCGTTTTTCCCTCCGTCTTCCTCTCCCTCTCTGCGCGTGTGTTCACGTCTTCCCTCCCTCTGTCTCCTCCTGTTGTTATTGTTTCTTCAGCATTGTTTCCCCCCCCCCCCCCCCCCAAAAAAAAAAAAAAAAAAAAATTGTCTACAAATCCTAACCGTCTTACTTAGTCTGTAAAGGAAAGACGGGAACATCTCGATTTATTGAAATTATGGGTTGTTTGCATACAAACCAACTCTGGAAGCATTTTGACGCATGCTTGCTAGACAAAACATGCACACACAAAACTATGTTAGCATACGTTTGTGTTTTCTTGTCTATATTAGAATAACAAATAACCAAACATATGTGTGAAAAAATTTAGGCTCATACATGCACACGTGTGCACGCACACACACACACACACATACACGCGGGCGCGCGTGCGTACGTACGTATGTACGTACGTACACACACACACACACACACACACACACACACACACAAACTGAAAACTGAAAATACATCAGTTGAAGTAAACGTGCCAGATTTCAGTTCGAAATGGATTAAAAATCACCAAGAAACACAACCCTTTTTAGTGAAAACGATAGGACGACGCGATAGGAGTCAGTGATGTCTACCAAACAGCTACTGCATGTAGAATTACTTATGCGTTTTCGCTACACACTATTTTAGCGGCAGTGAGAAGATTCACATTTATTGGATAAATGATTTAATACTGCACCGCAGATTCTTAACATTTAACGTTATTGTTCACTAGTGCCCCCCCCCCCCCCCCACCACCCCCCCCCCCCCCCCCCCCCCTTCTCCAACTCATGTTTACTGGTGTAATCGGTTGGCATCATTGATGTCGACAGCCGTGGAGGAGAAGATTTGTGTATTGAACATGCCACCTGATGGTTACTTATTTCATTTCTGCAAGTAGCTCAGTCCTTTCACACACACACACACACACACACACACACACACACACACACACACACACACATACAGAGAGTGAGAGAGAGAGCTCTATTCCAATCTATGCACCCATGTTTGCGTGTGTACGTTCCCTACAAAATAACTAGAGCTGTATGGAAAGATGCTTCACAATCTTGTCTCTAACGCTCATTTAGGACAAATTCTGCCAAGGTTAGAGTAGCTGCATTGGAAATTGTGGAATACATTTGCCCAAGTACGTTGTGCGTTCAACATAAGCACACAAGTGCTCTCATGCATATATACATGCTCTTATACGCCCACACACATACCTACACATATTAGGATACATCATGGATTCGTGCATATACCTATACAGTACACATAAAACACATACAGGCCTACTCGCACAAACGCACGCATTTATACAATCGCACACCTATAAATGAACGCATACTGGCAGGTGCCCAGACACGGAGACCATGGTAACGTAAAACAGAGGACCTTGATATGAATTACACACTTTGGTCTTGGGAACAGCTGGCCTAAAAATCGAAGCTTTAGGGACACAAATTTCACCATTCACTCAACATTAACTCTGAATTCACGCGCAAAGCCAGGCATAAACGGCGGAAAGCACTGCTGGCCTTCGGTATAGGCCTAGCGCACCTGCTTAAAACGTGAGACCATCTTGAGTTAATGGTTCCGGTCTCACAACAGATTTTGAGACTGCATGCGTGCGTACGTGCATGTGTTTGTGTGCGTTCAATTAGGACGACTGGACGCTATGTGGTGACTGCCTTCAGAGGATTCTGTCTGATCGGCTGGGCTAAGCAAGCTGAACACAATTTCTTTTTTTTTTTTTTTTTTGTTGTCCCATCTTCTGTGCCAGCTCAGTGGCACTGCACCCCACACCGCTCCACACCCACGGCAATCCACAGGGAGCAGTCGATGTCAAGAGGCCACCCACCGGTGGAGATACTGCACGGTTGCCGAGTCACTTCGGTGGTGTTCAGTGGCGCATGTTCTGGTCCCTATTACCCAGGACACCACCTAATATTATTATGTAAATAAGCCCCCTACTGACAACAGTACTTGCTTAGTCGCGGAGCCGGCGTGAGTGAAGTCTTCCTCTGGTGGGCGCCCCCACCTACGTCCTACGACAGGCCCCATGAGTTTGCCGATACTGAATCAAAACCAAGGCCACAGACGTGGAGAGGATGTCGAAACTGAGGTCACCATAAGAGCAGGGCATGAAAGATCCACAGAATTTGAGACTTTTTTTGTTTTTTCTAATGCTGATCGGTGAGAATGTGCATTATGAAGACAATGCTACGGATTTCCATTCCGGTCTTAAACTGCATGACAGGGCTGTACTATACGCTCACTTATACATATATAATTATAAACAAAGCTTGCTCTTACGTCTTAGATTGTAGAATAGGGGGATGGGTGGGTGATAAGCCTTCATATCTGCAGTGGTAGATGATTGTGCATAACTGACACTAGTGACAGCATGTGCTAAAGTGGATGAACGGGGAATAATAAATGCTTCTCAAAATGAAACTTCTGCAGACTTATAGTCTCCAAAGCAGAAAACAATCTCCAATGGGGAGAAAGCTCACCAACATATAACTCCTGATCAGATACCGGTATTTACGAAACAATCTCCAATGGAGAAGAAGCTCACCAACATATAACTTCTGATCAGATATCGATATTTACGAAACCCGATTGTTTTTTCTCAGTGACCGCGTAAAGTGATAATTTTGACTCCTCTGCGTTTTCGGTTTTAAGAAGAATGCTATACCAGAAAAAGGCTGGTGTGCAATACCGTAGTATGTTTGTTAAGTTTTCAAAAAACCAACCGAAGATGCCACCTAGAAGCAAAAATCATGAAAGAGCAAAACACGCTACATTTTCTTGTGAAAAGTAGAAAATATAAAAAGATAACCTCTTAAGACACAAGTGCTGAGGGCCAGTTCTTGGAAATGAAATCCGCAGGGACTAAATTACAGTAAACTAATAAATTCCAAGGATAAGTACCGAGCACCATTCCAGCAACTTACAGAGCAGCTAGGTGTTGCAATGACTGCAGAAATATTGAATTATAAACAAAGCTTGCTCTTATGTCTTAGATTGTAGAAATGGGGGGTGTGTGTGTGTGTGTGTGTATATATATATATATATATATATATATATATATATATATATATATATATATATATATATATATAGGCAATAATAAAAACTTCTCCTTAAAACCCGCTCACGTAAAAAGCCTTTCCTCGTCGTGTTTAGCAAGGGTAAAATATAAGGTTGAAATAAAAAACATGAAGGGGGGGGGGGGGGGGGGGGGGGGGGGGGGGGGGTGGTGGTGGTGGTGCCTTTCTTTAATAAGTCCTTTTTTATATATATATATATATATATATATATATATATATATATATATATATATATATATATATATATATATATCTCCTGGCGTCAACCAGGCCCTAGAGATACAGACATCGGCAGTGTTGGTTTGAGCAACACTTTCAGAGACGCATCCATTAAGTGGATGACATTCGACTGTGTGATCCTAGTCTTCCCAATTGATGAATATAATAATTTTGCTGGGCCCAAAATGGTAGGATAGGGAAATCGGTGTTTTGCTAGTTTGTGTGTTTGTTTTTTTTTATTTGGTCCCAGCGCTACCTCACTGTCAAGGATAGTAGTCTTTTTTTTTTTTCCTCCTTCACTCCTCAAGCCATTAGGCATCACACAGAAGAATAGTTCACCAAGTTCCTCAGTGGTGTGCAAACGCCTGGGTGTCTGGTCTGCTAATGGTTCCCCTGTCTATTCTGCAGTGTTGTCAGTCCATCGGCCCCCCCCCACCCCCCACCCCCACCCCCCTCCTGTCTTCCTTTACATCTTCCTCCCTCAACAGTTCCTTGGAGGATTGTTTTAACATGGCCATACCAACTTTTTTTTTTCTTCTGTTCTGCTCCAACTTCTGTGTCACCTCAGTGGCAATGCACCCATACCGCTCATTCCGAGCTCTCGTCTGCAGCCACAGCCCGGCCCAACCCGCCTCAGCACCGGCCCCGGCAATCCGCGGGAAAAGGCCAATGTCAAGCCGCCATGAGGCACTCACCAGAGGAGACACTGCACCGCTGCCGAGTCATTTGGGCCATATTAATGTAGAGTCTTCAATGACGGCAGCAGATTTCGTATGGTTCGACCTGCTGCTTGACCTTGACCTTTTACATGCTTGGTCACTGGCGATATACTCACTATTTCTGATGTTTTTGTACCTTGGGATAACATCTCATTTCAGTGGCATGGCTTCCTCTTCCCAGATCCGCTGTGAGAGGCCGTGTCCCGCGTGCATACAGGAAAGACACAATACACTAGTCTACACAGGAACCCCACTTTGTGTTTCATGATGTTCTTGTCCTTCCATACATTTTTTTTTTTTTTTTTTTTTTTTTTTTAGTCTGGACAGTGGTGTGTGGTTGTCTTTGTTGCCCTGGACAGGATTTCTGATGTATAATGATGAATCCCGAGTAAGTTAACTATTGAACGGTTTGTATCTCCTGCACGTGGACATTGCTGTCAGCACTGGTGGTGGTGGTGGTGCGGCTGGCTATCAACTCGGTCTTCTCGATCCTCAGGCCACCACTTACCGGGTGATAAAGTGCAGGGTAAAGACCCTAACCGTGTAGTGGAAACAGGAATGACCAGGAGACGTTGTGGATGGTGACCCCGCTGCTCCGCACAGGTTTCTGGATGAGAGGGAGGTAGGATTGGGGTGGGGTGGGGGTGGGGGTGGGGGGGGGGCTGCTTTTCTGGGTCTTGTGAGTGACAGATCTTCAGGTAAGAAATTTTAGGACTCCCTCCCCCCTCCCCCCCCTCCCTCTCTCTCTCTCTCTCTCTCTCTCACACACACACACACACACACACACACACACGCACACACACACACCACACACACATTTACTGAGTTGTTCTCTTTGTGCAGCAAACCTGTTTATCGACTTCTATTTAACGCGAACTTGCACGCGAGCGCCGCATGCACACACACACACACACACACACACAGATGTCAGACACCTTGTACAGCAGTTTCATGCACCCCATGTTCTTCAAATATTTTGTTTCAATTGTCAGGCATGCTCAAGAATATAACATTGCTTTTTTTTTTTTTTCTCTCTCTCTTGCCAATGTTGACATTAAAAACGAATAGATTTGTTCAGCATTTTGTTCCTCTTTTTACACGTTTTCTTCACTACATTCTTTGCGAGTTTCTTATTCTTTTTCCTATTTTTCTTTTCTTATTATCTAAAGACAGTAAAATGCCATTGAAGGTATTTGATCAATTACCGTGTCAAAGAAGCCCCGGAATAAAAAAAAAAAAAAAAAAAATCAACACGCTGCACATCACATTACATTTTTTTTTTTTTTCTGTTTTCTATTTATACATCACACTGCCCCCCTTCTATTTTCCTGATCTGATAGTACCTACCGCACGTCATTTTTTTCTTTCACTGTTTAGTATCATTTTACGTATCACATCGTGCTTCTCTTGTTCTTTTGGTATCGCACTTCACGTTACACTGGATTTTACGTTTGTTTGTGTTGTGTTTTGTCAATGTTTAGCACTGCACTCACCACAGATTGCTGCACTACCTTTGTTCTGTATAGTATGGCACGAACCACATTGCACTTCTCTCACTCCCTTCTTCACGAATCAAAGAAAGTTGGCATCTTTCAGTAAAGACAGTACAAACGTGAAGGCGTCACCATCGAGCGGTTCAGGATCGTAAGTCCGCAGAGCCCTGGCCCTGTGTTCTGGTGGGCCCAGCCCCGCGCCCGTCTGGAGAAATACAGCAGCACCAGAGACCTCAGAGACTGGGGGCCCCGCAGCAGCGTCTTCAGGGTCTCACGGAACCGGTCCAAGGCCCGGCTGTCCTCTGTCGCCTGCACGGCGAGCCGTCTCTCTGTGTCGAACAGCATTTGCCTGAGAGCGCTCCAGCTGACGGCACCGGCACCGTGCAGGCTGACCAGAGAGCCGGTGTCCAAGTTGTTGAAGACGGTCCGCAGGGGCTCGGTCTCCCTGTAGGGTCCAGGCTGGACTTGGTGGGCCAACCCTGTGGTCAGCAGCAACCCCAGCATGGCCTTGCGCACGGAGGCAGGCTGGAGATCGCAGACCCAGGACAGAAGGGACCGACCCGAGGAGTCCGCCTCTGTGGGGCAGGCACCCATCTCCAGAAGTCTCCGACAGGCGTACACGTGACCTCGGCTGACGGCCAGGCGTAGAGGCGTGTCACCACTCTTGTTTTTTTTGGCGTTCACATCCAACCCCCGGCAGTCCAGCAGCGTGTCGTAGACAGCGTCGACTGTTCCCACGGCCGTCCCATTGCACCACGCACACAGTAAACTGGTTTCCAGCTGTCGTCTGGGGGTAGGACAGGAGAAAATGAAGTGGGGTGTTACCGTTGTCAGGAATGGGAGAATTGACGTCAGCACCGTTGTTGATTAGGAGACGGATCATCTCTGCGTTGCAGTTATCGACGGCATGGTCGAGAGGAGAACTGTGGTAACCGTCCCTGAAGTTCACGTCGATGTGAGTGAAGCGTCTCAGCAAGGCCTTGACTTGCCAGTAGTTGTTGAAGTACACGGCCACGTTGAAGGCCGGTCCGATAGCCGTCTGTAAACACCGGTCAGGGGCAGCAGAAGCCAGCAGGAAGCGCGGTCGAATCAGCGCTGGAGGCACCAGGAAATCAAACCCGAAACTGACGGACCAGCATCCACCGCAGTCGCACTCGTAAAGGAGCTTGGCACCGTCCGAGTCCAGAACAGAAGCCTCCACCATCTCCACGCACACGTCCGCCCCATGGTCCAGGGAATATGAAAACAGCTGTTGGATTCCAGTTTCGACTGGCCGTGGTCGATCAAGGTTAGATGCAGGGGGGTCAGGCCATATTTTTCTGCCTCCTATTTGCCGAGATCCAGCGTCCACTCTGGCCCTCCTCTTCAGGAGCAGTTTGACAATGTCGGGCCGATCGTTGAGGACGGCAAAGTGCAGAGCCGTCAGCCCTTCCTTGTTCTCTGCCCGCACCACGGACTGTCGACTCTTGGCCAGAAGAAAGCGGACCACGGTATCTGGCTCGTCATGGGCAGCGCACGCCAGCATCAACGGAGTGTTACCCATACTGTCCCTAGAGTTCAGCGCTTTGGGATTCTCCCGGAGATAGTCCACGAGACGACGGAAAGCTCTTTTGCCTTGGATAGCCAGCATGTGCGCGGCGGCATCGCACGTGTAACCTGGTTGCAGCATAGGAAGGTAGGCCTTGTGTGACATGCACCACTTGACAAAGGCCTTGTATGTCCTGGGCGGCTGTTGGGAGAACGTCCAGGAGGGACAGCCGGCACACGAAGAACCTGCAGCCTCACAGTGCGAGTCGGGTTGGCACAGTCTGTCGGAACATGTCGGAAGCGAAGTGCTGACTCCATGCTTGTCATCGGACTTGTCATTGGTTTTGCCTGACCGTGATGACGTCAGCAGTGATTTCCTGACGTACGCTAGCTTTCCCACATCTGTGCCAGCTGAAAATGACACACGGAGATAGAAACTTCGCCGGAAGACACATCAGACACGGGTGTTTTTCTGTTGATTTAGACACGGTCAGAATCACTTTCAGATTTGAAGTCCGGCCCTGTGACCGTTACCATTACAAGCACAGCTTACCCTTTCAGCAGCATCACTCAACAGCAACAACTTAAAAGCGAACAAAAGTAGTTTTTTTTTCTTCCCTTACTTATCTATCTATCTATCTATCTATCTGTCTGTCTGTCTGTCTGTGTTATCTATCTATCTATCGGTTTATTCACTCCTTCATTTATTCATTAATCTATTTTTGCACATGATTATCTATGCAATCATCCTGGATTATCTTAGTGGTACCTTGTGTGAACTGAAAACAGCGAAGGGGATCGGAGGTGGGGGTGAAAAGGAGGGTAGTCTGTGTACACCTGTGAACCCCCTTCATTGGCAGCAAACGGAAAGCATTACATTCCGTCACGTGGACAGTCGCCTGATGCGCCTGGTTTTCAGTCCTCTTTCCCCTCACGGAGGACACTCGTCAGCAGCCTCGGCTCTGGTGTGATGGTCCACCCACGGTTCATAACGAACGTTATTACTACCATCACAGGAGCGAATCATGATACAGTGGCCCCACAGAGCAGCCAGCTACAAAGAAAATTAAACGCCATAAGAACTGGGCCGATTTAAAAAAAAAAAATGTATGTGGAAAAAAAAGGAAATATTAAAATCTTATAAAGATCTCAAAGGACGCAGGAAAGTCCAAAAAATATCAACAGGAGCAGTGGTCAGTTCTGCTGTAAGGTATTTCGAGCATTGTCAGATAACCCAGCGCTGACAACGGGTACAAATTCTGTGAAAACAATGTAGAGGTGGATATCTGGAGAGAGGCTCTAATCTGTCGATCAGATCTCTATATGAAACAAGTAAGCTGAGCCAGACAACAAGCACATGAAAAAAAAATCGTGTCTTCGCCAAGGTACGGGTTTCATAACAATGACTTTGTGCAATTTGAACCACAGAAAAAAAGGAGGATAGAGAGGATGAAGGTGATGGCGCGGTGGGGAAGGGAATGAGAGGGGTGTTTATACATACATAATAATTATTAATCCTTCCGTTGATAGCATATGGGAAGCATTAAGTTTGGTGACGTGGACGGAACCATCTGTTGTGCAAGCCTTATGTCGATTTCCCTCTCCTGAATGAGACTTGTCGGTAACCTCGATTATGGCCGTCATCTTTAATACATCTGAGAACAAATCGGGTACTCTCTCTCTCTCTCTCTCTCTCTCTCTATCTCTCTCTCTCTCTCTCTCTCTCGTCTCTGTGAATATATTCGCCTATACTTGTCTACTTGCTTTCCCCCACTGCTATCTATGTTCAACATGTTATTGCGTGGTCATTTGCATCTCTTACGACATCCAAGTAAAGGCTGTCCGGTGGTCAATTAGCCGCTGAAAATGCTTGGGTTGGTTTTAACACTTGAGCTGCTGCAATGCTTGGGTTGTTGTTTAACACTTGAGCTGGCCACTCTGATTGTTGACACTTTTTGATCTCCCTTGCATCCTTAAATGGATCCTCAAGCATAGGCTCGAAGATTTACCCTTTTATTTCTTTTATACATGATTTTAGTTTTTCAGCAACTAATTTCGTTACCATACTTTCTGTTCGTTTTACTTTCATACCCTTTACTGGCTTCTTTTGGGTTCCGTGTCTGAACTCCTTGGTGGTGAGAATACTGTATATTTGTAGACTGTATATATCTCTATTTGATGCCAAGGGACCACAGACTTTTTAATAGCTGTTGTTCCTCCCTGACGAGTCCTATCCAGCAGATGAAAAATTAGGAGCAAACAACATCAACAGTTTCTGTTTTTAAGATGTGTTGCAATGGTCTCCATAGACTGCTCGTGAAGGACCTTACATTTTATAAGATGTATTTCAAACTTTTTTCATTTATTTATTATTTTTTTTCCTCTCTCCCTCCTTTCCCATTTTCTTTAATATCCGTTCATATCTTTGTCAAGTCAGTACTTACACAAAGATGGAAGAATTGTTAACCTGTACGTGGTTTTTATCACTACCAAAAATGTTGTATATGTCTGTGTGTGTGTCTGATCTCTCTCTATACATACACACACACATATAAATTATATGTCTTCTCTCTCTCTCTGTCAAGATTCGTGTGTTTATACCTGTGCATTTAGACATATATATGCAAGCACTTTGATTTTAATAATCATTATTCACATTAATTGTGACCAAAATGTTCGTGTGCGAGAGAAATGATGAAAATAAATAGTGGTGCTGAGTTAATATGTGCAAAAATAGACAAATATCAAGGCATGAAAATAATTGTTTATATAGTCAAAGCAAACGTCCAACTGGGAACTATGACATGAAACATGCGCAACCTTAAATGGAACAATCAAAACTAATACGAAAATTGAAAAGTTTGTTCTTTAACGTTACCAGCTTGCATAGTTTTTTTGTTGTTGTTGTTGCTAGATTTTGCTGAAAACTTTTCAATTTAATCCTGTAAGCAAGTGAGACACAACTTGTTCCCAATATTTCGTGAATTCCAGTCGACTGTGAGCGTACAGTTTTTCCCAGAAATAAATAGATTAGTAAGAAATAAACGATAAACAAGTAGCGTAACTCTTCTCCCACAACAAAACTAACACAGAGTAACTTTTATTCAAAATCGACGCAGCCTTTCAAACTTGATTAAAGTCAAACAAATTAACAGCAGGGGACAAACAACCGCAAGCCAACAGCTCCTTCGTTGTCACAGTAATGACTTGGCAAAATTTGAAACTTAGAGAGAGATAGAAGGCAGGGGTCGAAAGAAAGTTGATGATGAATACCTAAATGGGACTTTTTCTCATCAAGATCTGAAATTTGTATTGCCTGCTCCTAAAAATTGCCTGCTTCTAAATCATTCTGAAGATCTGAAAACTCTTCGCTAAGTGTATGGAGAAAACCATCGTAAATCCCTTTCGAAGGCACATATATTTGTATTGCCTGCTCCTAGACCTTTCGTCCCCTAGATCTGTATTGCCTGCTTCTAAATCTTTCCTCTAGATCTGACTAGCTTGCCTGCTTGCTTCTAAACCTTTCCTCTTCCAGATCTGACTAAAAGAGCGTACAGTTTTTGATTCTTTGACTCTCCAGAAAAAGACGGCTGATTATCTCTGTGCGTCACATAGAGACACACCATAGTCCATAATACTGTGGTGTTCTCACCACCAAGAGTTCAAAACAGAATCCAACAGCCCCACCAAAGCAGCCAGCGAAGGTTAGTAATGAAACAAACTGAAAGTGTGGGGGGGAGGAAAAAATGTTGCTGAAAAACTAAAGACATGCAAACAGTATAAAATGTAGGGGACAGACTTTGAGCCTACGCCTGAGGATCCCCCCCCCCCCCCCCCCCCCCCCCCCCCCCCCCAAGGATGCAAGGGAGATCAAAAGACCAACACAAAGACGGACAGAAACAAATAACCTCGATTTGACTGAAACGAAGAAAAATTGCTTAAACTGTTCCATCACACCTGTTAATTTTCTCTTTTTTTTTTTTTTTTTTGTGTGTGTATGGATTCCATAATGCCTTTTTTTCGTTAAACTGTACAATGCAAAGACAGAAAGTAGGTATTTCTATGTTGTGGCACCACTGGAATAATCTGCCCTTTTTTTTTTTTTTGCCGCTCTGTCGGTTCATTTACTACCAGAAAAAAACTGAATGGGAAGGCCCCCCAGCAGAAATCAGCATTGTTCCTATCAGCATTTACTGTTCAAGCATGCGTACTTCTGTTGTTACATCGAGTTTTGCTTACGCGCGCGCGCGCAGTGTGTGTGTGTGTGTGTGTGTGTGTGTGTGTGTGTGTGTGTGTGCATGATCGTGCGCGCGCGCGCGCGCGTGTGTGTGTGTGTGTGTGTGTGTGTGTGTGTGTGTTGTGGCATGGCATGAACTTTAACGTGTGAGGCGTTGACCAGCGAAGGCACTGACTTAAGGCAGCCTGACAAAGAGTATAGCTTAAAAACTTACCATGAAAATATCTGATCTTTCTCGAAGACATATCCTCTTTTAACGTACTTTCTTCCTGGAATCTGAAATGCAGAGTTACAGGAATGATACGATGAGAAGAAAAAAATGCAAAAAAAAAAAAAAAAAAAAAATCATGAGATTATTGTAGCATTTTCAGAGACTTTAAAACTCGCGCCTGTAAACTGCGAATTTTAAAAACCTGACAGACATCAGTGATTCCGTATCCATTTTCTTTTTGAACTGGACCTCATTCGTTGGGAAGATGGGTGGGAATGCGGAGCAGGGAGGGAAGAGGTGGATGGAGAAGGGGAGGGGGGGAAGGAGAGAGTGTGTGAGAATCGATTTTGTTAGGAGAAGCTAGATACGAACTTTCATTAGAATGACGCCACGAATAAATAGCGAGGAAATATTCTGTTGGTAGTTAGGTTTTCAGTTTTCATTTATGTACCTTTTGTTTACATGTTTCTTAACAAATGAAGAGAAAGAGGTGGGGGAAAGATCGAAAACCTTTCGAAGTACAATAACGAAGCCGGTGTCGTATAATATCTGGGAACCGTGATATCTGGAACGCGTTCCCACATTTACCGCGATTATCCTGGAACGTTCCCAGATTTCCTGAACTTCCAATCGTGAAATCTGGGAACGCGTTCCCAGATATCACGGTAAATCTGGGAACGCGTGCGAAAAAAAAAAATGACAAGAAGGCCAAAGAACTCAATTGCACCTAAATAAATTGTTTCCTAACTTATCTCGAAAATCCATTCTTTTTCGTCTTCTTTCTGACCCTTCTGAGCTCTGAAAGACCACGTTCC
>JADBJO010003377.1:112500-117500 GCA_016801955.1 Conus betulinus
AAGCTGTGTTCCTGCCTCCTCATCAGATCCGGTGCCGCCGAAGCCCTCACCCACGCTCCTCGCCTTGTATAGCAGGTGAGCTCCGCGACTCGCACACTGGAATCCTCCCAGGACCGGTCCACTCAAAGCTACAAGGGGAGCCAGGCTACAAACCGAAAAGTTCGGTCATTTTCTTTCGACAGTTCGGACCTGGTCTAACATATTGAACCGCACAAAATCCGTAAATCTCGACAGTTTTCATGCTTTGTTAGGCTAGTCAAGCACCCGGACCGTAAAATCATGTTTAGTTATCGAAAAATACTTTGGATAAAGCATTGCTGACTTATTATGTTGAATGTCTTCCACATGCTTTGCGATCATGACATTGTGCCAAGCTGGAGTTTATGTCCGACCTGCTTCCCCTCTTTCCAGGTGCTGAGTTGGACCTGTCCGCGGAAGAGTGGGGTGTGTTGGTGTCAGCTAAAGGGGCAGGGGGAACAACACAGCACCAACCGAACAACATCTGCACGTTTTAGGGTCGCCGTACTGAATTTCGGGGTTTCGGACAAGACACCAACAAAATTCGTGAGTAAAACTGTGATTGCTTCGAACTTTTAGTTTGTTACAAGTGTATAATTTCGGAAGGAACTTCATTAAGTCCTTACCTGTAATAGGTCAAAACAGGCCACAGCGGCAGAAGACCTAGAGCGAAGCCAGTAACCGTAAAATAAGCATTTTCAAAGATGTGAAATGGAGATTGAAATGAATCGTTGACTGAGTACAATTTGTGTGAATTATTGTTAAAGATACACAAGTATCGGGCATCACTCGTTTCTCTTGATGTAAGTTGATCGGTGAGCCGAAATATAGGACTCCGAACCAAGGACATGACCGTTGTCACGGTTTGTAAGGCCGGTAACAGTTGACATCGTCTGCTATGACATCGTCTGCTATCGGATCATCATTCCTGAAGTGTAACAGTTCGTAGGCTTAACGCCCTATCCTGCTCCACCACCTCTCTCTCTCTCTCTCTCTCTCTCTCTCTCTCTCTCTCTCTCTCTCTCTCTCAAGAAAAAGCTCATCAATCCTAATTCCGAAAACAGTGTCGTTGTTCCAGTGTCAGCGTGTTTCCGTCTGTCTGCTTGTCTCTCTTAACTTAGGAAACGAAACAAAACAGAACACATCAATGTGGCCATTCTCTGTCTTTGTCTCTGTCTCTGTCTCTATCTCTGTCAGTCTGTCTGTGTCTCTCTCAATCTGTGTCTGTCTGTCTCTTTTCCTCTGTCTGTCTGTCTCTGTCTGTCTGTCTCTAACTCTGTCTGTCTGTCTGTCTGTCTGCCTGTTCTCTCTCTCTCTCTCTCTCTCTCTCTCTCTCTCTCTCTCTCTCTCTCTCACAGTAACTGTCTGTCATTTGTTAGTGTCATGACACAAAGGATCATATTAAGTTCAAAGTTCCGTCTTATTTGCCGGCAGTGTATCAGTGTAATTATTACCCTCCTCTCTTCTCGCCACAGTGACTCAGATTGGAGAACTTTTAGTTCAACCCGTAATTCAGTTCTAGATCAATTTGTCACCCCGACCTTTTGTCAGTTGAATCTGGGAGTTTTGTTTTGTTTTATTATCATTCATTCAATGGATGAAAAAAGAAAAGGAAAGAAAAACCTCAGACTCGAAACAGTCTCACAGGATTTGTGTAGAAGTCATACCAGTCATCATCATCATCATCATCATCATCATCATCATCATCATCATCATCATTGTATCATGTTAAACAACTCTGCCATCATCGACAACAACGCTGTCATCATCATTACGGGCAGCAGCAGCAGCAGCAGCAGTGGGATAGTCATGTTCATGGTCAATATAGTCACTACAATCAGCAGAGGCAGCAGCAGCAATACAGCTGTTGTACTGAGATAATCATTGTCATAGTCATAATCGTCACTAGCAATCATCAGCATCGGCAGAACTCCTGATGAATATCAGTACCATTATCATCATCGTCATCATCACCTTTAGCAGCGGCGTAGGCACTATCGTCACCATCATCATCATCATTTTCACATCATTACCATTATCAACACTTGCTGCAGCAGCATAGTCTACATTGGAGTGGTCGTCATCGTCATCATTTTTATCGTCGTCGTCATCATAAGTCATCACCATAGTGATATATGATCGCTATCATCATCATCACCATCACCATCATCATCATCGTCACCATCACCATCACCATCATCTTCATCATTATCATCATCATCATCATCATCACCATCACCATCACCATCATCATCATCATCACCATCACCATCATCATCATCATCATAATCATATTTCATGCTCCCGTTACTCACAAGACAGACAGGTCGATCGCACAAACCTTCCCCGAGTCTGACCCTTGTGTAGCAGTCTGTGGCCTGAAGTGCCCACTTAGCACACTGAAAACTGAACAGGTCAAGCCTCTTTCTGTGTCTTATATACCTCCTTCAACAGCAAGCGTCTCTGTGGCTGTCGACCTGATCATTGCCCCCTTAAGAAGGGACACAACTTCAGAGTGACCCCTGCGTTCGCATTCTTTCAGTTTGATTTGCGTTGCGTCGTGATACTATTGTATTGGGTTGTGTTGAACAGCATGCTTGTTATACAGCGTTTAGTTGCTGTGCTCCGTTGCACTGCATTTCTGTTGTAGCCTGTTATGCGAATTGTAAACCATTGTATTTCTTAACGCAATAGATTTCTCTCAGTTAAATCTGAGTTACTCTCCCCAGGGTGAATGCTTTGTGACAGTTCGGGGGCCATTTTCATCCGAAGCGGTCTGTTGTGCTTTTGTATACCTGTTAAATTTTAAAGCACTTCCGTCTTAACTGATCTGCAGCTTTGATGGTGCCTCCGTGGTTGACAGGGACGTTAAAAACATGATTGGTACCTGTCGATGTTGGCTGAGATGTAAGTAGTATGATTTATATCTGTCGAAGTTGGCTGGGCTGTATAAACAATATGATCTGTATGTGTCAAGGGTGGCTGGGCCACTATGATTTGTACCTGTCGATACTGTGAGCTGTAAAGAACATTATGTGAACCTGTCAAGGTTGGATGGGCGATGGTCAATGGTATTTGGACCTGTCAAATATGTGAACCTGTCGAAGTTGGATTTTTATTTATGTCAAAGCCGCTTTTTTTTTTTCCCAGACTGTTTCCAGGGACACCATTTTCAATACAATTGGTTTCTCACGTGCGTTAAATGTATACCACTCTAAGGTGCTGGCTTCGTCAGAAAGACTAGCACCCAGTCCACCTTTTGGGGTTCGTTCTGTGTAAGGTACGAATCTCAGAGTTGAGGTCTTCTGGTCTCTTAGTGGGGAGTGCAGATGGGGAGGGGTGGGTGAAGTGCATTACCTCCATGCCATCAGTTGCACAGAAAATAACAAAGTAACTTGTTAAAAAAAATAAGCAAAATCTGATAACACGCTAATTGGCAGAGCCAACCAAGGTAATTTCTGTCGTCCCGGTAAAATAAACCGTTCGCTGTCTTGACGGTTTAAAACCAAATGGGGAGAGAACAACACACAACTGATTTTCAGTTTGAAATGAAATCGGCAAATGTCTGGGCTGACATACCGACAGGAGGATAAAACAGAGAGGAAGAAAGAAAGAAGACAGACAGAAAAAAGCCCACAGTACAGTGGTAGCAAAAGAGAAATGTTTGTACATGTAGGAAACACCACGCATAAATTAGTGTCGTGGTAACAGAGAGAAATTCTAGTTCACACACACTACAGGAGCTTCCAGCCTCATGGATACAGTGGTATCAAGAGGGAAATATTAGAACCCAAACTCTGAAGGCTCCAGCCTCATGAATACACAGCGGCAGCAAAACGAAATGGTAGTACCTAGACTACAAGAGCTACCACGCCCAATTAGTGCAGTGATAGCAAAAGGGAAATATTAGTATCCAGACTCTAGCAGCCTCCAGTCTTATTGATACAGTAACAAGAGAGAAATATTAGTTCTCAAACTCAGCAGCCTCCAGTCTTATCGGTACAGTGATAAGAGGGAAACAAATACCCAAACTCTAGCAGCCTTCAGCCTAATTAGTACTGTGATAACAAGAGGGACATATTAGTGTCCACACTGTAGGAATCCCCAGCCTAATTAGTACTGTGATAACAAGGGGGAAATGGTAGTACCCAAACCCTGGGAACCTCCAGCCTGATTAGAACTGTGATAGCATGTGCAAGGACAGCTGTTGTGTGTTATCGTCCATTGTAAATCAAACCGGTCTTCCGAACGCGGGATATCATCGTCATCATCATCGTCATCGTCATCGTCATCATCATCATCATCATCATCATCATCATCATCATCATCATCATCATCATAATCATCATCATCATCATCGTCGTCGTCGTCGTCGTCGTCATCGTCATCATCATCATCATCATCATCATCATCATCATCATCATCATTGCCATCGCCATCATCATCATCATCATCATCATCATCATCATCATCATCATCACCAACAACAACCCCACCACCCACCACCACCGCCGCCACCACCACCACCATAATCATATTCATCTCTGACCCCTTTTAACAGACTCCTTCAGCAGACATAGCTGCGCTGCGGGTTTATCAGTTCCCGGCAGTCCGTGGAACTGCCGAGGTTATCATCGGTTCCAACGTGCAGAAACACGGCGCATTCCCTAACCGCATGGGGGGAGGGGGGGGGGGGGGGGATCACGATAAACCTGCAGAGCTGTAAACGTCGAGATCAGTCCATCAGGCAGGCTGAGAGCACCTGCTGAGAGACACTTGCATAGTTTACAATCAAAGGGAGGTGTGGGGAAAATGCGGGGGAAGGGGATAAGGAGGGTGGGGGTGGAGAAGAAGGACAGATAAGGGAGCATGTGTGATAAGGGAAGCGAAGTGTGGGCAGAGGCGTGTTTACTCGGCGTTACCTTCTCCAACAGAAAGGAATCCTTTACCACGCATGTTATTCTTCCCAGATTCCCTTTTCT
>JADBJO010003377.1:122500-132500 GCA_016801955.1 Conus betulinus
GCACTCCGCCTTTTTTTTTTTTTTTTTTTTTTTTCAAACTTACTGAGAAGAGCTCAAATAGTCCTTAAACGCTAGCCCTCGTTTCTTAATTAACTGGGCGATTTACCCGCTGCATCGTTAACGGGCTAATGTGCGAAAGCACCTGTCTGAGTTTCAGATAACGGCGCGCGTGCGCGCGCGTGCGCGCGCGTGTGCGGTAACATTCTTGCCTAAAAATAGAGTACATACTACAGCGAGAACGTGATCTCGCAATTTACTGTATTACGCGAACGTGCAGCTCAGACGTTTAAATTGGCAGCCCCTTCCCCTTTCCGCTGTTCTGCACTGGCCGACCCGACCAGGCGGCTCGAGACGTCTTCCAGATTGGCCGGTAGTAAGACGATCGACGTTTGCAGATAACTGGCATTCTCAGAGTTTGGCTTCGACGGATCTGTAAAAAAAAAAATTCCCCTCAAATATGGAATCTAGCTTTAACTGTTCACACTAATCTTCCACACTGACCAAAGTATGGACACTGAAGGAAACTGACGATGCTGCTAACCAATGTGTTTGGTGGGTGTATTTTTGAACGAAAAAAAAACATTCTTTGAACTTCATAATCAGGGTCATTCTTCGTAGGGACATTCGTTTCTGATAATCATCAAAAAATGACTGCTGTAGTTGCCGTGTTTTTGCCGAGAAGTCTCCGAAGTTGCACCAGGTTGATTGTTTACCGCGCAATACAACTCCTGGGCCGTTATGAACCGAGTGATTTTGTTGACCTAGCTGTTTTGGCCGTAAACGCTTAGAAGTCGTACCAGACTTATTTCCTAGTGCCCAATACTTTTCTGCCTATCACCAGTTTAGTAACTTTGTTGCCGTGTGTTTGCCGCAAGGTTTCCAGTGTTTTTTGAGCGGCGGCTGTGAGTAGCATCTCAGGGAGGCAGGTGAAGGAATGTGGTATCCTCGTGCTGCGTAAGGCGTGTCTGCCGTGTGCCACAGACAGTATCCACAGGCGGTGCACAGTTTTGTTTTACCCCGTTATGTCTCAGACTCCGCCTGTGACTCATCTCCCCAAGTTTGCAGCCCAGCACCCGTTTTTCTTTTCTAACCCGTTTCATCTTATTTCTTGTCTTCTGTCTGCCCCTTGTATCTTCCTGACTTTTTTTTTTTTTTAATTTATTTCTCCCATTCCTACCATTTTTCTTCCTTGTGTCTTCCTCCTTGGACTTACCGCAGCACGGCTAACACACCTAGTGGAAAAGAAGACTCTGGGCTTCATACTTCGACTTGTACATTAAGTCGCAATGGATAGTTTGTTTCGGCTTGATGAAGAGAAATACAGCTACTGCGATGAAGTGCTGTCTAGGTTTAAAAACGAGAACTAAAGCGAATGCAATGAAGTGCTGTTTAGGCTTGATCAAGAGAGAAACACCAGCGAATGCAATGGAGTGCGGATTAAGTTTGTTTAAGAGAGAAATACCAGCGAATGCAAAATGAAGTGGTGTTTAGGTTCGATCAAGAGAAATACAGCGAATGCAATGAAGTGCTGTTTAGGTTAAATAAAGAGAGAAAGACCAGCGAATGCAAAATGAAGTGTTGTTTAGGTTCGATCAGAGAGAAATACAGCGAATGCAATGAAATGTTGTTTAGGTTTAAGAGAGAGAAAAAATACCAGAGAATGCAATGAAGTGCTGTTTAAGTTTAATAAAGAGAGATATACCAGTGAATGCCATGATGCGTTGTTTAAGTTTAATAAAAAGAAATACAGCGAATGCAATGAAGTGCTGTTTAGGTCTCATGAAGAGAAACGCAGCTTTTACAAGGAAGTGCTCAGTAAACTAAAACAACAACAACAACAACAACAAAAACAGCCCCTGCAATGAAGTGCTGTTTAACTTCACTGAAGAGAAACAGCTCTTGCAATGGAGTACTGTCTGAGCACACTAAAGAGGAACAGCTCTGGCAAGGAAGTGCTACCTACATTAAAAAGAAACAGCTCTTGCAATGACGTGCTGTCGAAGCACACTAAAGACAACACAGCTCTTGCGATGACGTGCTGTCCAAGTACACTAAAGACAACACAGCTCTTGCAATGACGTGCTGTCGAAGCACACTAAAGACAAAACAGCTCTTACAATGACGTGCTGTCCAAGTGCACTAAAGACAACACAGCTCTTGCAATGACGTGCTGTCCAAGTACACTAAAGACAACACAGCTGTTGCAATGACGTGCTGTCCAAGTACACTAAAGACAACACAGCTCTTGCAATGACGTGCTGTCCAAGTACACGAAAGACAAAACAGCTTTTGCAACGAAGGGTTGTCTCAGTACATTAAAGAGAAACAGCCCTTGTACTGGAGTGCTGTCTATGTGCACTCAAGGACAAAACAGTTCTTGCAATGAAGTGTTGTCTAAATACACCAAGGAGAAATGGCTCCTTTAATGAAGTGCTGTCTGAGTACATTAAAGAGAGACAGGTCTTCTAATGAAGTGTTTCCTGTAATGAAGTGCTCTCTAAATACACTAAAAACATATAGCTCCTGTAAGGAAGTGCTGTCTGAGCATATTAAAGAAAAATGTCTCTTGTAATGAAGTGCTGTCTAAGTACACTAAATAGAAACAGCTCTTGTAATGAAGTGCTAAGTACACTAAAGAGAAACAGCTCTTGTAATGAAGTGCTAAGTACACTAAAGAGAAACAGCTCTTGTAATTAAGTGCTGTCTAAATACACTAAAGAGAAACAGCTCCTCTAATGAACTGCTGTCTAAGTACACTAAAGAGAAACAGCTCCTGTAATGAAGTGCCGTCTAGGAAAATTGAAGCATTTCATTTTTACCTGAAATTGCTATTCAGTTTCTTGGCAATAGCTATGTGACGGGTGTTTTTTTTTTGGTTTTTTTTTTTTGCCTTTTGGCAAGTTAGTTTTTGAGATAATAGAATTTGAATAAGTTACCTATCCGTTCAAGCAGATCAGGCCAAACTGGCCAGGTGGGAGAAGCTGCCCAGGCTGTCAACTGCGAAGGTGGACAGGGTTTTTAGAAGAGAACACCAGCCGTTGCATTGAAGAACAGTAAGGAGTACAGGTAGTACAATAAAGTCCGGCTTGGGTTTTTCTTAAATATGAGTACAGCTATCGTAATGAAGTACATGTATTTTTGCTCTGGTGCCTTTTTTTTTGTATTTTCGTCAGAATTTTTGATTGTCAGACATCTGTCTGTCTGACAAGACGATGGCTCCCCCCCCCCCCCCCCCCCCCCCCCCCCCTTTTTTTTTTTCCCCATACCCTCTTTCCCGAAGTATTTTAAAGCCCATTTTGAGTGCAATGTCAATAGACTTTGCATTACTCTTTACAAACGCTCTGCAGCACAATCCAGTGCTGAACAGTAAATAGACTTTTACACTTTTTATACACGCGGAACACAAATGAACAAACGGTAAAATCGGCGGAGCGGTACAATCGGCGGAGCGCTGCTGAACACATCACACCACAGCATAGCACTACACAACAGAACACGTCACAGGACCGTAGAACATACCAGAGCACAGCAGAACACACACACAACATAGTAGAACACACCCCAACACAGTAGAACACACCATAGCACAGCAGAGCACACCACAGCACAGGAGAAAACACACAGCACAGCAGAATACGCGACAGCACAGCAGAACATACCACAACACAGGAGAACACACACAGCACAATAGAACACATCACAGCATAGCAGAACACACCACAGCACAAGAAGAACACACATAGCCCAGTAGAACACTCCACAGCACAGCAGAACACACACCACAGCCCAGTAGAACACACCACAGCACAGCAGAACACACCGCGGGACCGTAGAGAACAAACCACAGCATGGCGGGACACCCCACAGGACTGCAGAATACACCATAGCACAGGAGAACATCGCGCAGGAAATTAGAACAGACCACAGCACAGCAGAACACAATACGACACGGCAGAACACGCCACAGAACAGAAGAACACACCACAGAACAGCAGAACATATCACGTCACAGAAGAAAACAGCACAGCAGACCACACACCTCGGCACAGCAGAACACATCGCAGCGTGACAGAATACAGAACTACGCAGCAGAGCGCAACAAAGCGTAGCAGAACACACAACTACACAGCAGAAACACAGCACAGCACAGCAGAATACTGCACAACAAAGCGGAACACAATATTGGTCAGCACAGCAGAACGCAGCACAGTACAGCACAGCATTGGACAGCAATACAGAGTGCAGCGTAGCACAGTACAGCACAGCTTAGCAGAACACAGTACAATACAGGACAGCAGTACAGAGAGCATACATACTGCAGATTAACACTGTATAGCACAGCCCAGCAGAACACAGTACAATACAGGACAGCAGTACAGACAGCATACATACTGCAGATTAACACTGTATAGCCCAGCCCCAGCAGAACACAGTACAATACAGGACAGCAGTACAGAGAGCATACATACTGCAGATTAACACTGTATAGCACAGCCCAGCAGAACACAGTACAATACAGGACAGCAGTACAGAGAGCATACAGATTGCAGATTAACACTGTACACACCCAGCAGAACACACTGCAACGCAGGACAGCAGTACAGAGAGCATACAGATGCAGATTAACACAGCACAACGCAGCCCAGCAGAACACAGAACAATACAGAACAGCAGTACAGAGCATACAGAGTGCAGATTAACACAGTGCAGCACAGCCCAGCAGAACACAGTACAATACAGGACAGCAACACAGAATGCAGCGTTACACAGTACAGTACAACTTAGCGGAACATTCATTGTAGTAGCTGGTCTATACATGCATCTTAATGTTCAACAGTCTTATCGTCGATTTTCCCGATTTCAAGTTACGCTTCTTCTATTCTTGCAAACTGGGACAAATAAGTGGTCTGTGAGAGAGAGAGCATTCCTCTGATCCCTTCTGAAGCTATCTGCATATCAGATTCACCAGTTTTGACTCGGGTGTCAGAATAAGGGGAGGATGAGGGGGGTAGGGGTATGGAGGATAACCAAAGCAGTCATTCAGAATAAATCACATAATTTTGTGCGCAGTGAAAAGAATTTGACGGGGTGTGATGTCCGAGGTGAAGCAAGGCGTTGACAGCTAGACAGGCCTCCTGTCTATGCACGTGACGTTCGTTTGTAAGATGCGTCAGGATAGGCCGGGTTTCAGATTCTGGACATAGATATCAACATATCCCTGCGATAAACATATGCGCCTTAGGAATGGAAATTATAAGTCTTGTGTGCTGTTTGAAATGTTTTGCCGGGAATATCTGAGAATATTAAGGTGGTGTGGGAAGGGGAAGGGGGGGGGTGGGGGGGGGGGGGGGGGGTAGTGTTTTCGTCTCTGAATTAATTTGAAACGAAGCTAGGCGCGTCAGTGTGATGTTTGAAGTGTTTTGCCCGAAATAGTTTGAGGATATTAAGGAGGTGTTGGAGGGAGGGGTTGTTTTCGTGTCTAAATTACTTTGAGACGAAGGCTTGCCAATAAATATTTCAAACGAAGAAGAAGAAGAAGAAGAAGAGTACTTCTTCTTTTTTTCTGTGGTTTTTTTGCAAACTTCAGACTTGTCACCAAGCGGCAACTGCATTGTTGTATGAGAGAGGATATTTAAGATGTTCGTTTTGTACCTTTTTAAAGAAATGCACAAGAAACAGGAGCATTTTTTTTTTCACACCACGTCTCGGAGGTAACATTCTTAGAAAAGGCAGTTCCAACGTGTTAACAAAATATGAAAACATGTCTCCATGTTTTGCGTGAGCTTTTCATGTTTGAAAAAAAAAAAATTGGGGTTGCCAGTATTGTATCAAAAGCATCAATTAGGAAAAAAAAATCTGCGTGTATGATTTTTTTTTGTTTATACGTGATGCTCATATGCTTGCAAAAAAAGACGCGAAAGCTATGAAAATGTTCATCCTAAATCCTGAGATATTCTTCTCTCTGCCTCCCCCACCCCTACCCCCTCCAGTCTCTCTCTCTCTCTCTCTCTCTCTCTCTCTCTCTCTCTCTCTCTCTCTCTCTCTCTCTCTCTCTCTCTCTGATCGTCTCTTCCGTACTTTCTCGTGTCTCGTTTTAAAACAACGCAACACAATCATTTTGCCGACTCAGTAACGAGGGCTATGAAAATGTTCATCCCAAATCCTGGAATATCTTTCTCTCTGCCTCCCCCACCCCTTCCCCCTCCAGTCTCTCTCTCTCTCTCTCTCTCTCTATCTCTCTCTCTCTCTCTCTCTCTCTCTCTCTCTCTCTGTCTGTGTTTGTGTTTGCTCCCCCGTACTTTCTCGTGTCTCATTTACAACAACGCAACACAATAATTTTGCCGACTCAGTAACGACGCCAACCGAAAGCAATGCCAGAACTGTAGCGCTTCCTTGTGTTTCGATGATTCACCGATTCCAGAGCTGTTTTCTTTTCTTTTTCTTCTTCTTCTTCTTTTTTTTTTTTCCTGGCAGCAACCAGGTTCCGCTATTAATAGCCAGGCAGGTGGAGCGTAAGTACCGTGCCGCCGCGTTGCTAACGTTTACCTCGTGTGCACAGGTACCCGGAATTGGCTAGATGGCAACGACAGCAACTGCATTCACTGTGTATCACACAACAACAACAACAACAACAACGCATAGCAACCACAATACGAACACTGCAACCCTTGTTGCCATCAGTGATGACAATGACAATGATAACACAATGAGGGACGAGCCCAAAATTGATCGCAACGATGCAGTCATTTGAATACACGCGCTCCAGACCTTAGGTGTCTCCGCGCACACAAGAACGTCTGCAGCGCAAACCACATTTTAGTGTATGACGTCACTGAAACAATGATGTGAACACTGAAACAATGATGTGAACCACTGTGCCCCAAATCGTGGACCGAAAAATTCAGGCTTCCTTTCTACATAATTATGATTTTTATTTCCCCCAGTAGATGAACTCGATGGTGACGCATACAACATAATCATATAGCTTTCGAACAAACGTGAAAGCACATCGGGACAAAGTGAAAATGTCACGTGGCATGAAGTTAGCGTTGGCATGCCAAGCGAAGATGCCGTCGAGGGTGGTTGCCCTTTCCGGCTGTTCCTGTGCCCTTAGGAACGAGTCAAGGTTCATAACGACATTGTCTGGGAAGACCCACTGTCTGGGTCAGAGAGATTAACGAAATACAGTAACTTTTTTTTCCCTTCAGAAGCGGTTAAAAATGTCTTGTGTGTTGAACTTCATATTGGAAAAAGTTGCTTCAGGATGGACACTAGACAGATTATAATAATGATAAATCGTATTTACGTAGCGCAGTTCTAGTTGAAAGCTATTCATTTCGCCTTCTTCCATTATTCATAGTTTCATTTATTCGCAAGTAACAGCTAACTTGTTACAGAGCTTACTGCACACACACACACACACACACACACACACACACACACACACACACACACACACACACACACACACACACTCTCTCTCTCTCTCTCTCTCTCTCTCTCTCTCTCTCTCTCCTCTCTCTCTCTCTCTCTCTCTCACGATGTGTTGGAACAATATCATTAAAACTACTTGTGTGGCATGCGGTTTTTAGAGTTTGGAAGCCGATAAGACTTAAAGATAACGTACAGTCAAAGTAGCAAAGTTAATGGAACGCTCACCAAACGATCCAAGATCAACCTTTCGCGGTCTCCTGAGTCCGTCTGGAGCCCATGACTGGAGAGTGCACAGCAAGCAGGATGATGGAAGAGGACCGCGAAAGAAACAGAAGGCAAGACTCTCAAACATGTATCGATAACGGAATTTAACTGGCAGCCATTGAAGCTTCTTTAGCACTGATGAAACGTGATGTCGCTTTCAGTAAATCACCATTAAGTTCAGACGCGCGGCGCTTTTCTGTAGTCGCGCTTTAACCTAAAATATTGAGAAGAAAATGGTGGAAAAGTACACTTACCAGGGTTTGAATTACGGTAATCGAACCGAGGAATAATCAGTGAATTCACTCGTCTTGCTGTGTTGCATCAAATGAGAGGTATGTACGAACTGAGACACTAAGGCGGAGGTCTAAGATTTGATGACTGCTCTGAACATAAAGTGCTGGAACAGTCAGTTTACAACAATAGCTGAGGAAGTTGTCTTTTGCTGGGCCTACACGGTTGTGTGATATGGTCACATCGGGGAGTGAGACATGCCTGTAGGCCTACTGTTACGGCGTATGAATCAAAACGTCCAGCAGGTCCATTCATAGTTTACTGCAACATAATTTGGCAAACCATGGTGGTGTGAAAGCGGACCGGTTCCATTGTGAGAATGCCACGTTTTTAATGCTTAAAAATACTTCTTCGTTAGGCTATAATGCTGCCAGTTCTCTTAGTATGATGCATCCTAGCTGAAAAAAAAAAAAAAACTAAAGATCATATATTTACATCCAAACAGGCCCCAAATCCCGACTGTTTTGTACATAGTTCTTCAAGTAATAGACCATTAACTTCAACTTAAGCTACACGAGATACGTCAGGCCTGTGTTTATTCAGAGCATTTACTCCTGATTGAAACCCAGGTCTACCGTTTACGTTGGTAACTGGACGTGACAAACGCTGCAGTGATGAGAATTGAAATGCCATGAAACGGCGTGTTGAAACATACGACGACTCTGTCAACATGATCCTTGAGGTTCACAATTCCCTAATAGCCTCTGTTTCATGACATTAATGTGGATAGTACCAAACAACATAAACAACTTCTAGTTTTCGTGATTTTCAAACGTATGCAAAACGTGGTGGTTGTGAAAAAAGCCTGGATTTCTCGGTGAAATCAGGTTAATTTTATTTTTAACATAGCGCTGCAGCAATTACAGTAGCAGCAGCTTCAACAATAATACAGTCTGAGCTGAGGTAGGCTTTGAGTTGTAGCAGTTGCAACACAGGCAGTCGGCAACTGCAACAGTGGTATCAGTTGTGGTAAGTACAGGGCCGTTTGCTGTGTCAGGACGGCACATTTGCACACCAGTGACGCCACACAGATGAAACTGTTTTGTTATTAGTTTTCTTTGCGGTTGCATGGAAATTCACACACACGCATACACACACACACACACACACACACACACACACACACACACACACACACACACACACACACACACACACACACACACACACACACACACATACACACACACGCGCGCGGTTGCGCGCACGCACGCATGCACGCACGCATGCACGCACGCACGCACGCAGAGAGAGAGAGAGAGAGAGAGAGAGAGAGAGAGAGAGAGAGAGAGAGAGAGAGAGAGAGAGAGAGAGAGAGAGAGAGAGAGAGAGAACAGCAGCAGGTTTGTATTAAGCATACCTCTAACAACAAATGTGGAAGAGTATCGACTGGCACGTCTTACAGACTTATGTCAAAATCGGGGATGGCGAGATGGGTTGAGAGAGAGAGTTAGCAACGAGACTGGGTGGGCAGAGAAAGGGGGGGTAGAGGTGGGAGTGGGGTGGGGGGTGGGGAGGAAACAATCAGTTCAAAATCGAGACCCAAGAAGCTGAAATCGTGTTAGGGACTGCCTCGCAAACCTGTCTTCGGCTTTTGTGTTTCCCCCAGCCAGCAAAACCGAGGTTTGTTTATTATGGTTAGAGAGAGAGAGAGAGAGAGAGGAGAGAGAGAGAGAGAGAGAGAGAGAGAGATAGAGAGAGATAGAGATAGAGAGAGAGAGAGAGCTTGGCTCAGCACAAACACATTTTGGCAAGAGCCCCAGTCAGGGGGGGTTGCCATGGCCGCGGCATGTTTTCCTCCTGTGCTTCGAATGTCAGGTAAAAGGGGGCGGAGAAAGCTGACCACCCTAACACAAAGCACATGACGTGGACCTGATCAGTCCTCGGGGGAAAACAACGCAAATGATGGGGGTGGTCTTGCTGTTTTCTGATGTGTTCCGTCTGTCAGGTCAGTGCGTGACTGACACAGCCCCCCAAAATGCCAGCAGAGGAGGATATGAGCGGCTGGCAG
>JADBJO010003377.1:135000-165000 GCA_016801955.1 Conus betulinus
ACACTCACGCACGCACACACACGCACACACATGCACGCACGCACCACCCACGCACGCACACACACATACACACAGCCAGTTCAACTGGAAGCCAGTAGAGAGAGAGAGAGAGAGAGAGAGAGAGAGAGAGAGAGAGAGAGAGAGAGAGAGAGAGAGAGAGGTGGGGAGATTTCATACAAGGACATATTTAGAACGCTTTCCAAAACCTCAAAGCACTTTGCAAATAAAAAAAAAGCACACTTGTACACAACATATCTCTTTTAACGCACGCACGCTTACATCTGCTGATTTTCTCACAGAAGCAAAGGAGCAGAAGTAATAGTATGAAAACGACGTTAACTATGAATATTAAATCCTTCACTGACATCTATGGGAATCCCTGAGTTCTGTTTTTTTTTTTTTTTTTTTTTTTTTTTTTTTTTTGAAAAGAAGCATTTGCTTAGGTCCATCCAGAATAGACATTTCGTGTAGAAATAAGAATCCCAGCCGAATTAGGGTAACGGGAAGAAGCTGGTGCAGTTAGTTGCCTGGACTGCTGTCAAACTCGTTGAGCAGCCCTGGGGTAACGTTTTTGGAGGAATCGTCTTCATATTCCGTTAGGGTGCAGTCTCAGTTATGATTTAAAGGCAAAGGATAAAATGTCTCGTGCTTTATTCTTTGTTCAGCTGGAAGCCAGTAGAGCTCTTTAAACAGAGAGATGTTGCATTGAGTTTAGCGGCAGAACTCGGGACTCACTGGGGAGGTCTGAATTTTTTAGGATAGCAACAAGAAGTAAATTACCATAATCTAATATGGACAAAGTGCATGTCTGTCTTTTCACACACGATAAAATTCAACCCAAAATGCACTCTTCGACAAAAAGGAATATTCAAAAGGCCTGCAAGCAAACAACGCTGACGAATGAAGTGACAGCGACCACTCCAGAGTGAAATCTCAGCTTCTAGACGCCAGATCACAGCGTGTAGCTAGCATGTGTAAATATTATTGTTAAAAGGGAAGAAAAGAGATCAGACTTAAGAGCCACGAAAGACAGAAATAGGATTGCAGTAGAGGAAGTTCAAATGCCTGAGTGAAATAGTGACACAGAAAGGGGAAACGTTTCTAGCACAGGATTTTTATCGGGTGAGAAAACAGTTTGTGTGAAACAGCCCCATGGCGTTCTACGGGAGCAGTGATTATAGAAACCTGTTTGTATGCTGGGTTTTGTTCACTTAGTCCTGACATCTGACGATCGGTTCAATCCCTAGTTTTCAGGCTAGCAATGGGAGATGGACAGATGCAACTGTTTGTATAGCAGCGACGGCACAGCATGTCTGAGGATGTCATCTGGCAGCCGAAGGTGTCATCTTCCAGACTGGCATTAAATCACTTTAACAATGCACACCTATGACCGTCAGCCACGC
This sequence comes from Conus betulinus, assembly GCA_016801955.1. NCBI lineage: Eukaryota > Metazoa > Mollusca > Gastropoda > Neogastropoda > Conidae > Conus > Conus betulinus. The sequence continues at coordinate 136,404 of JADBJO010003377.1, forward strand.
CTCATGGTAACTACTAGGTACATTAGTGATGGCTGAAAGCACCCTTGGCTAACTCCTGCTGCACAGGTCATTGGAGTGTAATGTTTCTAACACAAACATCGGTCTTGTCACAGATGTATGGTCTGTGTTTCACACGTTTGCCCCCAGAAAGGTTTTGCTGTACCAGCAGTAGACCTGTATGGCTGCTGTCTATTTTCAGAGCGCCAAGACGTCTCGGAGCAGAAGTTACGATGCCCTGCCTGTCCGCACCGCTCTGCACCTTCGGGGCGCTCCCATATCAAGGGCCGACAAACTGGCCTATGGTCAGTGCTACTCTCACCCTCCTCTTTCTTATAGTCATGCTCACGTCGACGTCAGTTTCAGATAATATATGGTTAACGTGGATGGGAGAATCGATGGGGAAGCGGGCAATCTAATACCACGTAGATATATAAACGTAGCTTAATGTTCCTGGACTAATTTAGCATTTCCTGTCTGGAACTCACTTACTCACTTATTCTCTCTGTCTCTGTCTCCGTCTCTCTGTCTGTCTGTCTGTCTCTCTCTCTCTCACACACACACACACACACACACACACACACACACACACACACACACACACACACACACACACAGAGTTTCATTTGTCTAGCTGACCTCGTTAGACCTTTGTACAGTTCCTGAAGGAGAGGAAAAATAATTCTAAAACAAATCGTTCGAATAGAGGCATGTTCGTACAACACATCTATTTTTGTGATAAAATGATTTGTCTGTGCTTCTTTTTACTGAGAAGATGTATGAATGCTGTTGACTTTTATGATCATGTCCTATAGTCATATTGTGAAAAAGGAGATTTTTTTGTTGTAGCAGAAGTGATAAGTGGTCAACTTAATAGTTGTGGTAGTAGTGAGCTGATTGTTGTAGACTATGTCAACTTACGTCGTCTGGAACGGTATTTGTAAAGGAAGTGAATCAGGAGTGAGTATGATAGTCGTCGTCATGATGCTGATAGCACTGGCACACACAAAATTAACGTAAGTGCAAAGGATATTTAAAGAAAGAGTGAGTGAGCAAATTAAGGTAGGAGTAAATAAGTAAAGGAGTGAATTAACGTTTAAAAAAGTCGACTGTGTTTGCCGAAATGAATGAATAAGAAGCGGGCCACTTGCCCTTGGATGTGTGTCTGTATGGACAGTATCAAGGGCAGACGATTACCTGAGTGATAGGGTGACCAATGCTGGCTACTTTTCGAACTACGCTCTGGAGGAGGGCTACGATACGGCCAGGCAGTCCAGAAACCGTGATGCGCGACTGCTGAGAGATGCCACCGACGCCATCGTGAGTACTGGCTGGTCCGGACGGGAATGCTGTGTGTGTTTCTGTGCATCATCCTTCGCTCAGGAGCTTTCTGTGTCCAATAGTCCCTTGTGAGTGCGGATCGGTCCGAAAGGGAGCTCTGTGTTTGTTGTGGATTGGCTGGCTTGGGAAGGTTTTTTTTTTGTTTATTGTGAGAATGGTTGGTCCGGATGAGAAAGTTCTGTGCTTTGTTTGTTTGAGAACTTCCTGTGCGTCCCGTCGTCCATCGTGAGGATGACTGCGCCGGGGGATTGGGGGTGTTTTGTGTCATGCGGGTCGGTTGGTTTGGGAACTTCTTATGTTCAGTGGTGGATTGTAATAATGATTAGCCCGGACGATAGGGTCTGTGTGTTTGTGGATTTGCTGGTATGGGGTAATTTTTTGTCCTTTGGCTCATAATGAGTATGGCTGGACCGTAAACAGTAATGCTGTGTTTGTCGTGGATTTTGTTGGTTTGACTACATGCCGGGTTCCGTGGCAGATTGTCTGTTCAAACGCATTCATTGTTTTGAAGGTCCTCTGTTTGCCATTGCTGTGCAGATGGGATGAATCTATGGGTTCGGGATATGTGTAATGTCCAGTTATGATTGGTCAGTTGCAATATCCATGCTTCTAAACAGGGGTTAGAAGTGAGTGAACCTCGTGTTGAGTCTTCTTGTTTTCTAATTGACTAGTTGAAAGCTGTAACATTACGTCTGTTATGTATAATGAGTTCTGTTCGTTTCTCACTGACGCTTTTGTCTTCTGCTTAAAATGTTTTGATCGTAAATTCTGATGTTTTTTTTTTCTTCTCTCATTCTGATTTTTTAAAAAAAAAACCAACTTTTCACTTCTTTATCTATTATTTATTTTTTTTTATTTCTTTTCCCTCTCTTAAGTTTTTGTCTTGTGCTTATAATGTCTTATGTTGAAGTGAAGATGGTTTTTTTTTCGTTGATTATTTTACTCGTTTTTTACCTACAAGACACCGTTTTCTATTCGGTTTATATTTTTTTTCACTGTAGTTATTTTTACACCTGTAGTATGATTTTGTAAAAGTGTTTATGTAGATTGAGCTATTTAATTGAAACTATATGGTTGTTTGTGAAAGACTAATGTAATCTTTATGCCCATTTGCTATGTCATTGACACATTCTTGTTTTCTCCAGTTTGATTGTTTGATTGCTTCAAGGAATTCGTTTAGCAGATCTGGTGACCCCCCCCCCCCCCCCCCCCCCCCGATACTGCCACTGGGATTATTGCTGGATTGTCGGAATTTGTTAGATTATTGCCCAGACGCTCCCCCCCCCCCCCTCCCCCCCCCCCCCCCCCCCCACTCCCCACCCCTCCACACACATCCGTCATCCCCCAACCCTCTTCTTACACCTGCTTTTACTTGCTCGGATAATAAGCAAATGCCATGACACGAAGCCATTATGAAAGGGACATAACTTCAAACGTATGTTCAGCGATATTCCCAGTCCAGTTCCAAACGTACGATAACGACCCTTTTTGTTTACATGGTAACGTTTGATTTATAATTTCACTTCTTCCCCCTTTTAAAGTGGGTGCTTTCAGCTTAAACACCAGAACAGATTATCTGCCCGTGATAATGTTCATTCGTGATTGGGGAGCGGGGAAGACGGCTTTAGAAGATAAAAGACGGTGTGTGGCATCATTCTATGATATGTTGTTACTGTATTTCCTACCTCTTGTCGTGCCACTCTGGTTTGTTTGATTGTTTATGACGGTGGGCAGTTGACAAATTTGTAGTATTTTTTTCTGAAACATGTTACAGGTTTGTCCATACACTGCTGATTTTATTCTATACACAGATGTGCCCCGCCACCCCCCCCCCCCCAACCCCACCCCAAATTCACCACCTCCTACAAGACTAACTAGTATTTACTTTCTTCTTTTACAATCTTGTATAACCTGTTCAAGGACTCTTTTTTTTGACAAAGCATTCTGAATTTCCTGGTGATGAGGTAATTAGATAATCAACTGAGAGCGATGCATGGCGGCCACATTGGTGGCACATCTTTTCGTGCGTTGGCCATAGAAACGTTTTCTTTTCATTTGTCTTGTGATTAAAGACCTGTTGCCTTTCAGTCTTGAGGCCATTGGTTTGCTGTTATATCAGGCTCGTGGTTGACAATGTTGCTGTATATCTGTCGTACTGTTTGCCAGGGTTAACAGAGAAAGGAAAGGAAAAGAATAAACCACACGGCCGGTTGAAGTGGGTGAAAGGAATAGACGCCTGTTGACTGCCTGAATTTAATGGCGGTGCGATGCTTTGGTAGTTCGATGCATAGAGTAGACATCAGCGCGTGTGTTGAGATTTTACTCATTGGTGATATGCGTCTTTCTTTCCTACCATGCTTCCTTTTTTCCTCCCCTGATTATTAAAACGTTTCCAGTCAAAGCATTTAATACGCACAGAATGCACATGCTTCAGCTTCCACTGCATGGCCTATGTTGCACAGCTTCTGTTCATCACTCACATACCCCACACCAGTCCACTCTAGGAAACACGCATCAGTTAAGGAGAATGGCTGAAGATGATTTGTATCTTTTATCCCTAGGCTGCGTGGCGATATGCTGTGTCATGGGGCATATTTGTCCTCGAGGCTCAGGCGGGGCTGTAGCTGGCGCACCAGTTATGAGCCGACTGGCCAGTGGCAATAGCGCTGGGAAAACTGTGTGGGCGTTGATCAGTTTGTAATCGTGATGGCTAGAGCACACTTCAACCCTCCACATTCCTGTTTTACGTTGTGTAGGATGTTGCTCGAGTGTCAGTGAATTGGTTAATGGTTTGACAGAGATAGATAAGCAAATTAACGTATCATTGCATGACTGATAGACTGGGTAGGTGGTAACATACAACATGTATGGCTAGAAGAATGGAATGACCATACATGTGGCTGGTGTGCAGCAGTCTCCACGGTCTTCGGCCGGCTCTTCCTCCAGTGTCCTCTTAGGACCTCGACGTTTCCCTCGGCGTTTTGGCAAGCCTAACGCTAGGAAGAACAAGAGCTCGAGCTTTTATGCCACTCGCCTAACTAGAGAAGTGGAAAAGAGTCTTGCTTCAGCCCTCCCTCCTTCTCCCGTTGCTCGTACCCCCTCCGGGGATTGGCGGAACTACGCTCGCCCTCCCAGGGCTCGTTCTGCATCTGTTGCCAGATCCCGTTTTGAGGATGACGTCACCCTGGAGAGGCCAGGTTTCAAGGTCCGAGCCCAGTCGGTGGGTCCTTCCGTGTTCAGCCCAGGACCCCCAAGTTATCTGAGGCGTCGCTCATTGCCTCCTTCCCCTTTGGCTGCTGTCGCAGAGAGCCGCAGACTGCTAGGGATGCCTGCGTATCCTGACTACAGCCCCTTCTATGAAGAGTATGAGCCGAGCACCAGACTCCTTCCTGCTCGTCGACGTCAGAAGGTCCTAGCATCGCGTCGACCTCCTGGAAATTACTATGACCGGCTGTTGAGAAAGCGAGGGAGATTTCAAGGTCGTCAGAAAGCGGATGTCCCGGGGTCGTCCTCTCTGATAGGCAGCGATCTGACCGGCGCCCTCAGCCGAGTGGGCCGTGCCAACGGTACGTATTACAGCACCACGTATTGGAATGCTCAAGTGTGACCCTCCGATCCTATCGATTTTTTTTTCCCTCTCTACCTCCATTTTCTTCTCTTCCCATTTCTTTTGGCCGGCTGTCGGACCTTCTGTCATGAAAACCACCTTGATCTCATAGCGTGGAAGACAAACGACGTTGCCATGCTTTACAATCCCAGTTCCGAAATCCCACCCTCCTGTACCACCCACCCTCTTTCACCTGGTTTCCTTTCCAACGCACCCGCTCTCTTTACTTCTTCCAGTGTCTTGCCACCACTCTTCCTCGTGGGTTATTTATTCCAAGCTAGTTTTCTGCCGCCCAAACTTTCCATTTCCGATGACTTCCCGCTTTCCATAATGTTCGTCGTGGACGTCCATTGTGAACATGACTTGTTTCTGCTGACGACTGTTGTGAGAACGACCGTTGCACCTTTGCCATTTCAGAGTACAGCGGAGCCAGCCTGCTGCTGAGTATAGAGGGATCAGGATTGTCCACTGAGGGGAAGAGAGTGGGGATTCACCTACACGCCCCCACCGATCCGTCTCTATGGCAATGCTTTGGGTGTGGACGAAAGCATCCTTCGGTCGAGGGTGAATCTCCAGCCGCTGGACACCTTCCTATCCGGTCACGTGTCGCGCATGCAAGCGTTGAAAATGCAGCTGGACAATGATTTGGACAGAATCAGGCCCAGCGCCGGGAACGCGCTTTGAGGCCTCTGGAGGTGGAGCCCTTGCCCGTCGTGACACACATCCCCGCCACCATCCCGAGACTGCCCGAGTTGGATCGCCCTCTGATGACAACAATAATGAGGCAACAGGCAGGCGGACAAACTCAGCGCCTGGACCTGATCCCTCTAGGCGACATCAAGCCCCACCTGTCCCGCGCCGCTGCCAGATCAATCACTCTCCCAGAATCTAGCTGGCGGACTCAGTCTCTCAATGCTCGATAAGATTAACATCAAGGTATCGCTTGCTATGTGACTTAACGTGTATGAACATCAACGAGCATGTGCCTTGTTCTGTAACATATGCCATAACGTATGACGTTCGGTGATTTATTGATAACCTACTTGTGGCTCCATGCCAAAGGAATGGGTTTTGCAGCCACACGAATTAAATATTTATGCTAGAAGAAAACAACAGTGATAAGAATACTAAGTCTTTATTGCCTTCCTATTGAAGATAATTGGCGAGGAAATTACAGAGAACATTTGTATTTATCAAATTTCTCACGTTAACGGCCCTTTTTTTTTTTTCTTTTTTTGAGTTAAATAAAATCGTGTCTTATGGGTACATTGAATGACAGGTTTCCTGGTGTTCTTACGAATAAATAGATGAATAACACAGGATACATTCGAAGTGCGTTTGTATGGAAAAGATGCACCACTGTCCTCCTGTAGAAAAGGCGTTTTGCAACACAGAACTGTCACAAAGACCTCCGTGGCAGAGCTGAACCTTCATGGGGAAGTTTGTCTCGGACCATGAACGGAAACTCAAGCAGATCGTGCATGGACTGCCTAATCCATTTCTTCGTGTCATGCTCTCGCTGTTGCAATGTGATCAAATAACTTCTTGCTTGTTCTTCCTCTAAGCAATGCACTTTGGAGATTGGCTGTCTGATATGATAACTATTATCGTGAGTATGTTTAACTTAATTACTGTATTTTCTTTTCATGAAAAAGTGATGTTGTCAAAAATATGTGTGGTCCTGTATATCATACTTTCGCATGAATCTGAGTGGGAAAGTATTCAAACGTGTGCCAAATTCTCTTGTGGTTATTAAACTTCTAGGCCGTTTGAACTTGAGTTACCGTCACTGCAGCATTCATAACACTCTCAAGACACAGCATACCTCCAGAACCAGCCACAGCTGTAGTTCTCGAACCGGTAAGGTTTCGGTTAACAAATGAAGGGTGGTAATTCTTTGTCTGCAAAATAAGTTGTTCACTTGCCAGTTCGTGACCCAAGATTATAAATCTGTTCGAACAAAGTATTTGTTCTTTATATTCTTGAGATAATTACTCTCCAGCATTTTTTCTGTGCAAAAGAATCAGAGCATTTTTTTTTTTCTTTTTGTTAAGTAGACATATGTTATTCTTGGTGTAAAATGCATTGTTGAAAGACCATTTGTCATGAATGTAATCAAATGATTTTGAAGAGAGGTATTTGATACGTTTAACATTATAGGCGTTTGATTTTCTTGATATTTGCTGTGGCACTTGTTAACTTAACATTGTAATGGTTGCTTTTTCACTTTGTTTGCTTGTACGTTTGCTTTCTGCTTTCTTTTAACTTGTTTTAACCTGTTTAAAGATGTATGCTTCACAGAGATAATTTACTTTTGAAATTGCACACGGTTTATGCCCCTTCATAACCTAGATTGTGCGCGTGTGCATTGTAGACGGATACTAACCTACTAATCCTCATCAGCTGCTGACTTCCATCGATACTGGCTCTTCAGGTCATAGCTTGTTAACTCCGAGCTCTTGCCCACCACCCACTCCAGCGGTTTGAGCGAGAAGGGAAAAAAAAACGGATTTCAGACATTCCTCCAAGTTCCGAGAAAAACGACTGGCACACATTCTATGAGCTGTGGCGTGCGAGTTCCATTTCGTTTCGTTTCTGTCTTCTGAAGTCATCCGTTCTTCAGTAGTCAGCTAAAGTCGCACACTCGTGTGCTAGGTATACGTAGCTTCGACGTTTCGGTGGCATATAAAACAGAAAGGCGATGAATCGGTTAATGGTTACCCCTGCGGTGTTTGATTTCATTTTGAAACATGTTTTTTTTTCGTTTTAAACTGCCCACTGCCCCCTCCAGATAATGGCGATTTTCCTTTCCTTTCCCTGTTCTTCATTGATTTTGGACTGCTTTTGCGTTTTGTTTCAGGTCTCTCCACTTTTGTATTACCGTTTTGATTGGTTCCGTTTTTTTTTTTGTTTGTCAGATTCGTGCACTGTACTTCTTTGTTTTAACTTTAGTTTTTCAGTTCTCCAAAGCCTCGTTTTTTATCCCCTTTCGGTTCTTTTCTTTTCTTTACCTTTTTTGTTTCCTTTTTTTCTGTCTTTCTTTAGCAGACAGCAGAAGAAAGCTCACAATAGGATATGTAGTCATGTGCATTGTGTAAGCGCAGGCCTACTCACTTGCACACACACACACACACACACACACACACACACACACACACACACACACACACACACACACACACACACACACACACACATACATACACACACGTTTCCGTTGGTAGATGTCAATAGCTGCAAATTTAATATCTGGCAAAAATATAGGGTAAAGAAAATCTGTGCAATACTGAGTTCACGTATATGTCTGGAATTAGATCCTGAAATTTTTCGTAGTATTACAAGTTTTTTTTTTTTTTTAATCGAACGAGAGGTCAATAATAACAGAAAATAATGTAGCACGCTTGCCTATGGAAAGCTTGCTACTGGATCAACAAATTTGATGTAACCTCGGTAGAAAACAACTCCAGAAAAACATTAGACCATTTGTCTAGCTGTGTATATTCGAATATTTGGCCCGGAAATTTATTCAAACTGTTGAACAATTTTTTTTTAAAGCGTTTGTGAAAGGCACTCACAGTATTAATAACCATGTAGATTTAGAGGCTAGAAACAAGTCATATTTAAGCAGAGAGAAAAAAAATCATTTTTAAATCAACGATAATTCTGTTTGTTTTATTCAAAAGCAGCCATCAAATTAGTAAAAGATGTCTGGATTAACAACGATTGTATTTGTTTGTTTAAAAGTAGACATCTTTTCAGTAAAACATGCCTGAATTTTAAACTTTGACTTTGCGTGGTACAAAACACCATGCTCCAAATTGAAGATTATTATTTTTGTGTGTGTGTGTGTATTTTATTTAAGTTGGATTTTTACAAGCACACTTGATCGTGACATTACGAAAGCACATTGATCGTGAAAATAACGAAATACTTTGACATGTGCAAAAAAAAATAAATACTATATATATATATACAGTAGCAAATATATATATATATATATATATATATATATATATATATATATATATATATATATATATATATATATATATATATATATATATAATGTACAAATAGTAATATTATTTTTTAAGAAAGATGATGAGTTTAACATTTTGGACTGACAGTCGAAGGTTCTTCATCGTCAAGGGTATGTCAATAACGTGGATAAAGGGAGGGGGGTGGGGGATGTGTAATAAATAACCTTTTCACATTGTAACTAATTTTCTTGTGATGGTAATGCACCGTACTGTTAAATAAAAGATATATATATATATATATATTGTGTGTGTGTGTGTGTGTGTGTGTGTGTGTGTGTGTGTGTGTGTGTGTGTGTGTGTGTGTATCTATATCTGATCCACCTCTCACGTGTGATGTTTTGTGTTACCTGGAGAACGTAAGTCCAAGGCCATGACATTCCAAATGGTCATACTAATATCGCAAGCACTGGAAAATATGATAAATGTCCGCCTTGTTTTTTTTCCCTGGTTTGGTTATGCCGCCCCGAGATGGTCTTTGGGACTGGTTGGGCTGCAGACTGCATGAACTTAATTTGTCTGTTTTTGTTTTGCGTTTTCAGCGTCACTGATGAAGGTGGTGCTGTGAGCAGTGTTCCTACTGTCGCATCGAGCACCCATTCCTTCGGTTTTTTTTTTTGTGTGTGTTTTTTTGTTTTTCCTGCTGGTTACTTCTTAAAACCAGTCTGTCTTAATAGACAGCCAAGCTGCAGAACCATTACTTTAAGCGAACGAACGTTGAAAATGATCCCGACTTCAGCCGTGAAGAGCTGTTTCCCCTGTCAATCTGATTCATTTTGTGTTTTCAAGGTGATCCTAATTATTCCAGTCTCCGCATGTTTAAGGTAAAACGGCGGTTGCCTCTTTGATCTGATAGTGTTGTTTTTCATTGGTGTTGTGACTGTACCTGACATGTTGTTGCCTGCCTTCCCACAGGTGTCCTCAGAGAGCTTCGCCACGCCTCAGACCTCTGTGGCCGCCAGACGTGTGGCGCGCGGCCAGTCAATGGCCCCACGAGCTGCATCTGTCCCTCCCCGCTTCCTCTATCCAGAGGTAGACTTCTGGGACTACCCACGAAGCTATGTACCTCTGTACAGGATTGACACCCAAGACACCACCACCACTGATGATTATTATCCGTACTATACTAGACGCCCTCTGATCGCCTATCCAAAGCCTTGGACATCCGAGGCCCTGAGTCGGGTGATGATGCGAAGAAGCCCAGAACGGGCCATGAGTGTGCCTCCTCATATGCTTTCCGGGAAGAACAGCAGCGCAAGATGCAGGCTGTCCCTCTCTATGACGAATGGCGCAGCATCGCGCGCGCGAAGAGTGTCCCCCCAGAAATGCTGCCTATCTCCCGTTCTTGGTACTTGCCCTACTTTGAACGGAGCCTGTCGCCTTATTACAGGAGGAGGCTGGCTCTTTCCCAGTGGCCTCGAGGGGTAGCAGCAATGTGGCCACTCCCTACAGAGGGCCTCCGAGCCCACAGGATGCCTCGCCGCTATCCGGCACATGAGACCGCCAGAACTGGCTTTGCCAGCCTCTGGGCCGACTATGATTATGAGCCCGGCCTCAGACGCCGCCAGTTGGAAGAAGCAGTGAGATACGGGGTGCGACCCTCGTGTCTTGGCATCTCCCTTGGCGAGGGCCTCTCTGGCACGAGCTTGGAGGTACGCTGCCACTCCCTCTGCCCCTCCCAGGGCCACCATGGCCTATGTCAAGGAATCCAAGCTCGGCTTTCCCCTGCTGTATGTGGCACGTAAAGGCCCAAAGCAGGGCAGACGTCTGAAGGTGACTTTTTTTTTGTGTGCACGGATTGTGCCATTTTCAAGCTGAATGTTTGCTGTTGCACGACAAGTTAAGCTGACGAATTTTCGCTCGGAATAATCGCTCTGTTCAGCCTTAACAACGTCGGTTGTTCTCCCCCCATCCTTTTTGTTTATTTTGTTTCACGAGCAGTGACATCCAGAGCGCTCTCCGCCGTGCAGTTACCTTTCAAACTTGGCTTGTTTTGATGCTGTGGTCGTCAGTGTCATGTGCGGTGTGCACTTTGTGAGGTCATGGCACTGGGGCTGTCACTAACCTCTCCTCGCTGCTTTATCGTCTGGTCTTGCTTTTAGCTTCACTGTTTCGCTATGTTGTTAAGAGAAGTTTTGCACATTACTGACTGTACTGTTTTCATCTTCTACTTTATTATTATTATTTATTCGTTTTTTTTTTTCTATTGCTGTGATTATTCTTGTTGTCGTTATCACTTGGTCAGCAGTGCGAATTATATTGATAAATTTGTCGCGAAATTTTGAAACCTGCACTTAATCGTTTTTGACTGTGTTTTCATCACTTCGTACTGACCAGCAGGCTGTTTAAGCTAAGCTTCGGCACTGATGCACATGAGCAGTCACGCAGCTGGCACTATCAGATAGCCACCACAACTATGCCCAGGATAGATGTGTCTGTTGTGTTGTGTTGTCTCTCTGACTTGTCAAGTCTTCAACGTGCATGAGCAAAAGGTTATTGATCGGCGGAGCATGCTCAATCAAAAGAGAAACCCCCCTTTTTTTATCGTGTTTAGTGAGCAGAACATTTTTTATAATGTGTTGTCCCATATGGTGGTGGTGGTGTTAGTGGTGGTGGCAGTAATTCTATCTGAACAGCGGAATTTCTGAATGTAGTTCTTCTATTGTCTGCACAATAGACGACTACATCACCAGAAGTGATGCCTTGCGAGACAGCTGCTTCTTGCACCAAATCCATTTCTGGCAATGACGATGAAAGGATGGAAAGCATGGAGGTTGTAATCGCAGCCAGGTTTGGCAAGGCAAACGCGGGGTCAAGCTATGACCATGAAATGAGCCGTCGTCACGCATGTATTTTGGGCAAACGTAAACCGCTCACTTCACGCTACTCTACACTAGCGCATGAGAAGCTCATCGGCTTTAATCCGAAGCAGTTGTGTGGTTAGCCTGCCTGTTTTGGAGTTATACTACTAACAAGTGCTAGTCGTGCTTACACGTGTTTTTCACGACACCGTAAGTTAAGCTGACAATGTCCAGTCTGGTCAAAATGAGAATCTCTATTTAACTTAGATTTTTCGTGTTGTATTTTATGAAAATGAAGGTCAGAAAAAGTAATTTGATTCAAGGAACTTCTATATTTATTTTTGATAAATGGCATTCTTATCGCATAACCTTTGTTAATGAAAAGATATTGAAGAATTAAGTGGGTGCCTTTGTTTCGTTTGATAATTTTGTCTATATTTGAATTTTCTATCACTAAAGAATACATGGAAAACTCACTTTTGGATATAAATATGAAATTTCATATCTATAATGGAAATCAAGAATGACAAATTTAATACGATTCTAATGATCATCATTGAATTGTGAACAATGTGATCAGTTTAGAGCAAATGACTTAACTATGAACTTACACTGAAAACAAAAACGAAGAAGGGGAGAAAGAAAAGAAGAAAAAACTGGGATGGTAAAACTTAACGTTGTGGAAAAGCCAGTCAGGGATCCAAGTGTCAGAGGCATAGCGGGGCTGATTGTGCTTGTCCATGCGGTGTTGCCATCTAGGCGGCAATCATTGCCAGCAAGATGGAGGTGGACTCCTTCAGAGGCAGGCGTCCACGTTCTGAGTATGCTGCCAGGGAAGTACCGGGCCATGCGCATGGCTGACCAGGTAAAGCACACTGATCTCAACACTCATCGCTTTTTATTTTTCTTTTAGCTGACATGCGTTGCTGCAGGTCCACAGAAATAATGTAACTGTGTCATTGAAGTAAATTGCATTGCCAGGACATGGTGGCCATGTCTTACCATTGAGTATGTTGATTTTTCACCTGTTTTCCCATATTCAGCTACAGGCTGGCAAAGAAAATTGCTGAACGTTTCAGTCTTATTTCTGATTGCTTTTCTTGCTGCTTTTTTTTTTTTTTTTTGAATGACGTATGTTCTTATCATCCTGATTGTTTTTCTTGTTTTTATGACTTCTCGTGTTATTACTTTTTCCAGTCTCGCTGATTACTGGGACCTAGTCATGTATCTTTTTAAAAACCCAAAGCCTTTTCTCTTTACGAACGAGATTTTATTTTTTGTTTGTTGCAGTGATTTATAGGGAAAGTTTTAAGCCAGAGTATTTCCTCTTTGCCTACAGACATATGATTTAATGCAGTGATTAACTATTTAGTATTTCAGACCATTTTGCACAGCTGGAGGGTGTTGTCTTCTTGAAACTGTCAGTGCTGTGTCTTCATTTCTGCAGTGAAGACTGAGTAAGTTATCTGTACCAAGGACTTAATTTCTACAGTAGAAGTCTTCTTCGTACCAACACTGACGATGATTGAGAATGACACTTCTCTCTCTCTCTTTCTCTCTCTGTCTCTCTGTCTCTGTCTCTCTCTCTCTCTCTCTCCTCCCCCACCCTCTGTCTCTCTCTGGCTTTATTACCCTTAAAAGACCCCACCTGACTCTCTTTCTGAACAGGAATTATTTCAGACATAAAGTATTTATACTGACCAGTTATTTCTCGTCAACGGACGGTTATTGAGTTCCAAGAATTCCTATTCATCCCAGCAGTCACTGACATCTGTAAGCAGGTCTCCTGCTGGAGAAAGGCCTTCTTTGTCATCTCTACTTCGTTCTGAAAGAAGAAAACCCACAGCCTGGGTGACAAGATCTTCAGTAGGCACCTTGGACCCAAACGCATCGCGCCGACGCCCGGTGACAGCAAGTGCCCCAAAAGTTGACTCCCCTGCCGTGAGCCTGTTGTGTTCCCCCCCCCCCCCCCCCCCCCCCCCCCCCCCCCCCCAGGCCTGTCTTTCCAGCTCCTGGCCCTGGCCCGCCTTCCGCTCAGCAGTGAGCCTTGTGTTGCAGGAGAACATCTACGCCAAGACGCCCCTGACTGCCGGCTACTATGCCTCCCACCCTCCCCTGGTAAGTGGTGTCCCCGCTTCGGTGTCTTGCCCCACCACGTCTGTTTCGTGCACCTTGGCTTCACAAACACATTCAGCCCCAACCCCACCCCACCCCACTCCACCTTCACACACCGTCCCCCCCTCCTCAAAGCACCCATTGTCTTGTAAAATCAAAACATGTCGTCCATTACTGTTCACGTTCTTCCGTCCTGTAGCTGGTCTCTTGTAACGCCTGAGCACAAGGAATAAAATCATTGCTGAGACAGGGTTTTGTAAGCCGAAAGAACACCACGCTAGCACTCATGGGTATTACACCTAGATGTTTTCGTACATTTTTTTTTTTTGTTTTTTTGTTTTTGATGACTACAATTTGGTGGAAGTAAGCTTCCAGTCTCCTGCCATATACGAGCGTATCATTCACAACATTTTGATAGGTTTTCAGAACAAAACATTTCATATTATATATATATATATATATATATATATATATATATATATATATATATATATAGTCTGTTTTAATTTTCAAAAAAATAATTATTTGATTTTTTTTTCAAAGACTGTGTCTTTCTGGAGTTTCTGTGTTAAATGTACTTCTGTGGTAAAATCATCATACTGTACATGTACACTGTAACGATATCTGTCTGTTAAGTAGGGAGGGAGGGGAGCAGTATCATTTGTGGTTTCATTTGAACCAGCACCTTTCCTTGCCACTTCCCATATCTCTCCCTACCTCCTGACATTGTCAAGCCATCACCGTTAAAATTCAAACCCCGCCCAACACACACACACAGACACACACGCAATATACCAAGGTGACCATGGACGGTCGATGGATGTATGAGTGCATCTTTGGTTGATCAGCATGGGCTGTGTGCTGTTTGTCTTCAGGTTTTTTGAGTCGTTTTGTTGCATGAAGTTCTGAAGGAAGCTTTCTGACCTTTTTTTTTTGAAATACTGATGATGACCTTGTTGTCCAACGCCAAACGCCAAGCTGATGATTTTGCTAATGCAGAATGCAATCCACTGCTCAGTGCGCATTTGTTGTCTGGTTGCCTGATAACCGCATCTGTGGGCTTTGTGTGGCACTTGCAGGGAGCAGGTTGACTAGGAGGACTAGCGGTCACCCGGCACATTTCTTTGTTAACTATGTGACATGGAGCATCATGTGATTAATGTTGACTTGTCAGTTTTATTCATGGTCTTTCTTTATGCATATTTCTGTTTGTTTTTCAGATTAGATGGTATTTTCATTTGTTCTAACGGTGATGATTGTTTCTTCAGATTTCCTCGATAACCTTTTTTTTTGTTCAGGTTGTCCATGGTTACCAACATGATATATCTTCAGTAGAACACTTTCCCTTCAGAGTTGTTTCCCATGGTGCACTTGTTTACATGTCTGTCCCCGTGTTCTGTATTCACCTGTAGTCAATCGTCCGACCACTATTGTTCTCTCCTGTTTTATGTTCTGTGGTCACTTTGTTTCTTTCCGTGTGCATCTGCTTTATCTCTACAAAAAATGCCATGTTTCAGGGACTGTTTAAAGGCTTGTTCTCTTGTACTATGAATGAACAGCAAACGGGGCACATCGTAGCAAACATGTGAATAATCGACTTTTATGGCCAATGAAAAGGAAATCGAGTTCACTGCGTTATTACTTAGTAGCTTAGAAATAATGCTAGGATATGCAAGACGTTTTCTTGGAATGCAGAAGTTATGTCTGTGAAATAGGTATCCTTAAATTTGCTTAACAGCAAAACTCGCCCCCCTCCCCCCCCCCCCCCCCTCCCCACCCCCACCTCTGAATTAACATCTGTAGAAGCCTTTCGGAGATTCAACTGTTCAAAGGCTGTCATCAGACACGCGCGCAGTTTTTAGTGTGAATTTCTTCAGAAAAAAAGTACTAAACCTAAACTTTATTTATTTATTAATTTTTCTGCAGGCACCGGGTAATTTGAAAAAAAAAAGAGAAACTGAGTGTCCTTATCGTCTACTTTGATTGAAAAAAAAAAAAAGATAGTTATTGAGACGATGCATGAACCCAAAAGCGAGCTTGTGGTTGAAGTGAATTGCTCCCCTTTTGCAAGCCATGCGTCTGTTGTTGTTCGTGGGTTGCAAAACCCTTGTGCGCGAAGTCCAGCTTTTTGAGTGCGCAGTTCTTGCTCTGCCCCGTGGTGCAGTCAGTTTCACAGTGCACTGCACAATTGACAAGGTCTGCAAAATACAGACCACGTGCACCACTTTCCTGGTTAGTTGCAGCTTTGATGTTGCCATCCTTTTCCACAAGTGGGGCAGCCCTATTATGGTTGCTGTGTATAGCATCTGCAGTCAAATTATGATCGTTGTATATGGTGTCAACAGCCAGAGATGTTAACTGACAGTCAGTGATCGGGCTCCTGCGATTTGAGGTGTTATGACCAGAGCACTAAAGAGCTGGTAGTCGGTTTGGCCTTGTTCCTTCACTGGGTAACCGAGTTCGACTGGAAAAAAGCAGGGAATGTGAGGATGGCACGAGCTGCTTTCCTAAGCACCCATTGCTTTAGGGTTGGGGCATTTTTTGTCCTCTCCGGTCAGTTTGACGGGGTGCTGTTTTTACATGAGTGTATGTCTCTCCATAGCAGCACA
The DNA here is from genome assembly GCA_016801955.1 of Conus betulinus. Taxonomy (NCBI): domain Eukaryota; kingdom Metazoa; phylum Mollusca; class Gastropoda; order Neogastropoda; family Conidae; genus Conus; species Conus betulinus. The sequence continues at coordinate 152,911 of JADBJO010003377.1, forward strand.
CTGCATTTGCGCGCTGACTTTTTGCCTCCACTTTGGCGAACCGTTTAAAAGTAAACATGAAAAGAGCTGGTTTGTGGGTGTGGGTTGGAGTCAGTGGTAGGCCACCGGGCTGGCAGTCAGGAGTTACGATTTTGAAATCCGCTGATGCCCGGCCGAAAAACGGCCTTTTTCACGGCCCTCTTGACGTGTATTTTGGGTGGTGTCAGTATGGTGTAAGGCCACCGTACCCGTAACACTCCTGGGTGGTAATCCCCATCTATCATGCCATCTGCTGGGAGTGGGGAGGTTAAACTTAAACATAACTAACGAGCAGATCATGATAAACAGTATTCAGCTCATCTTAATGTGCTTTCTGTCCCTGGCTCTGTACTACACATGACATTATAAGACTCATTCACTCAAGCTGGAACACATATATGCAAGTTCAGTCGCAAGCGCGCTTACAAGTACACCCATTCAAAAGCATGCACGCACATACAAACGCACGCTGGCATGCACGCAGAGATCCAGCACTGCCGTTCCCTGTCAAATGCCATGGCAGAATCCTCTGCTATCTTGCAGCCGAAGATGACGGAACGCAAGGCCATAAGGACAGACGAAGGCTACACCAAGCCCAAGAACCTCCTTTCATGGCAGGTAACCCACTCTACAGGACCCTCCGCTAACACTCATCACTGTATCTGTTCTATGACCCCTCGACATTTCCCCACAAATTAAAAAAAACAACAACAACAACAACAACAAAAACATCTTCACTTGATCCAAACACGTGGTTGTCTGAACAGAATCAAAATCCTCTGGCGGGACAGACATTACAGTATGTATGTGTGTGTGTATGTGTGTACGTGTTCGTCTGTGAGTACGCATGCATATCTGTATATGTGTGGAACGGATGCTGAGGGGACAGGGAGGAGAGACTTTCGTGTTTTGTATGCAGATAATGGATTAGATGGGTGTTGAAGGACAGCACAGGGAGAGTCTTGTAGAGGAAACATCGTGTTGCATTCAGAGCTATCTGATGAAAATATCAGTCATTGCTAGCTGAGCTCAAGTTATTTCAGTTAGAAGGTTACGTGTACTTGCATATGATTAAATCAGTGTTGAAGGATAGCACCGAGGAAGTCGTGTAGAGACAACACCTTGCTGCATGCCAGAGGAAACATCTTGTTGCATTTAGAACTATCTGAGGAGTATATTGGTCATTTCTAGCTTATCTCTAGTTATTTCAGACAGAAGGTTAGAATATAATTCAATCTTGCCTGACGGCAGGTAGGTGCGCACAAGAGATGTGAAGGACATGTACTGATGTAGTTTTAAAGGTGCTATTGCTTCATTCCGAGGCAGCTGTTCATGTCAGAGAGGATAAGAGGGACGGTGGTCTGTGTTGACCCGATCCGTCTGACTCATTCCCTGACGTGGATGCTAAAGTCTGACAGTCATACTCCCAGAAGTTCCCAAAGGGTTAGAATTTCATATTTGAGTAGGAAACCGATAGGTTCATTGTGAACTTATTTTTGAAATAGAAACCTTAAAAACTCTTTTAATAGAAACCTTAAAAACTCTTTTGAGAATATCTACAGGACAGCACACGAATTAACGATATGGACTCAATAAGGCTTGTGTGTTTTCTTTACAGTTGTTTCGTGTGTATCAATTTAGGGGATATTTACTGGACTACTTTTGTTCTTCCTGTCTATATAAAAAAAAAAAGATATTCCGCTTTGTAAATGCTGTCAGTTCAAACTGTCTTATAGTTAGTGTACTTCATACAGACGGCTAGATATTTAGCTTTGTCACTCATCCAGAAGCTTAGGGTGATCGCTTTTGCAGGCTGGCACAAAGATTGTTATGATTTGTGGGAGGGGGGTCGGGGAGGGAATGGCTTCCTAACATGACACACTTCACTGCTCTCTACTTCAAGTTGTGACTCACCTCTGACCTGGCCTTGACCCCCCGGTCTGTGTTCGTGTCCTTGCCCTTTGCTTGGGCACACAGTATCGCTTGGACTCCTTAATGAGGCCCAGCGATCTCATGTACCAACCTTCCGGATCCTTCAGCCGCATCAGACAGCAAGTGAGAGCTGCTCAGGAAGGAATGGACCGCCATCGGCAGATGCTTGACAGGTATCTCCCGGAAGAGGGTGCCGAGTCCTCTGACGCCGCGGCCAGGGTCCTGCGCAAGATGGCGGAAATGGACAAAAGATACCCTGTGTAGGTGTATCTGGCATGCTCGCATTGCCATCTTCCGGAAGCAACTTCCGGTGTTTGGTTTTTTTTGTGCGAGCATTTGTTTTAATCGATGCTGCATGTGCTTCTCAGTAGTCGGTGTAACGTATTTTTTTTTGTTTTGTTTTGTATTCGTCACGGGCATGGCTTTATGAGTAATTGCGCGTTGAACGTGAGGGTGTGCATGCACGAGATTTGTGGTCTTTGCTGTGTTATGGCTTGTTTTGAATGTTGTAGGATAGACGCCTGTTTGCTTAATGAAAGCTTTGTTTTATTTCTTTTATTAAAAGTGTGTGATAGTGTTGGTGTTTTTTTTTTTTTTTTTTAAGCCCATTCAATTTTTTGTTGATTGTTAACCAGTGGGGCTCATATTGACTGTGCTTACAACGTTGTTTTTGGATTTTTACAGGAAATCTCGTCACTCTGTGTGTGTGTGTGTGTGTGTGTGTGTGTGTGTGTGTGTGTGTGTGTGTGTGTGTGTGTGTGTGTGTGTTCGCGCACACATCGGATGTGAGGGTGTGTACATATCTGGGAAGGGATGAGGGCGGGGCTGGACAGAGAAGGGGAGAGAGGGGAATTCTTCAAATCGGCATATCTGATATGTTTGGATTTTCGCGAAGACAATTGTCACGGATTGGCTTCATGGTAGCGTGTCTAATATGCTATTTCCAGAAGCGTGTTTTTCAGATCTGTCAAATTGACACCGTTGGTGTTTATTCGTTTATCACAGTGAACACGTACACAGTAGTAGTAAACGCTGAAGGCAGAGCATAAAGCAGTTAAGGTATGCGTTATTCTGAAAATAACCACATGCTGTTATCTAATTTGTCTGGATTCGAGTCGTCATTGTCGAGTAATAGATATTTTTGCGATCTAATTTGCAGGAATCCTAACTTCTTGTTGAAGGTTGTGAATCTGTCCTATAGGAATAATGCGGCAAGCGTAATAAGATCTTTGTATTTGGAAGCAGATACAACGCAAAATCATCCGTATAAAGTGCTTCTAAATGGAGAGCTTAAGTAAGAGCAAAATGCGTAGTTGGAAAAGTGTGAGGTGATGCAGAAAGAAAAGCTTAGGGTGCAAAATACTGCTACATACATTTTGTTGCGTACAGATCTTTTTAGAAGGACCTGTTTTGTGTTTGAAACTGGGCCACGTGGAGCCTGTTTCGTTCTGTCTGTCACTACTATCTTTTATCTTTGCTGAGCTTGATTTTTATTTTGCTTTGATTGATGGAGCTTCGGTGAAGCGAGTCTTAACTATGAGTCGTCACACAGAGCACGTTATCTTGACGTCTGTCTGTAGATGTTTGCAGCATTTGCATGACCGGGTTCGACAGTACCGGAAATGACTGACTGCATGCATAATAATCTCACACGTATCTCTTTGTTGAGCATGTGTCAGGTACTTAACCAGCCAGACAGTCTGAGGGTCTACAACATCAACGTCTCGCTGGTTCCAGTGGGGAAAAAAAATCACCTCTTCTCTCATTTCCTCTGTTTTCCCCCCCCCTCAAAGTCTCGTTTGCCTCGAGAACCCGTTGTACAGAGTGATGGTGTTGTTCACAGTATGTGAAGCCCAAAGTGCTGTCCAAAGTGGTGGTACGCCGTCCTGGCAGTTGGACGGAGCAGGTGGTCACCATCCCGTACCAAACGGCCAGAAGGAAATCCAGATTTCTGGGGAAGCCCGCCGCGCCCGTCAAATACTTTCCCAGCCCCTACGACTTCCCAGACCCCCGACTGAATGTTCCACCCAGAGGAACTGTCAGTTCCGCTCCCAGACAAAGCACAAAGGATGGGTAGTATAGGTGTTCCTTGACTGGTTCCTTTCCCGTCAGACCCCTCCGGGTGATGTGCTCCCGTATTCTGAGGTCTTGAACTCGTGTGGCCCTTTCCTCCCGTCGTTCCAGTAAGCCCCCTCCTCCTGCGTCCTCCACCTCCTGACTGTGATCCGGTGTTTGTCCATCACCCTTATGTAATGGGTGCCTTTCTGTTCAGTCTGTCATGTTTGGACCCTTCCTCTCCTCTGTCCATCCTTCCCGCTGTCTCTGTCTCTGTCTGTCTGTCTGTCTGTCTGTCTGTCACACACACACACACACACACACACACACACACACACACACACACACACACACACACACACATACACACACACGCACACACATGACGCACATGCCCACACGTACGCACGCAGACACGCACGCACGCACGTACGTGCATACACGCATACACCCTCTCTCTCTGCCTCTCTCTCTCACTTTCTCACCCTCTCTCTCTCTCTCTCTCTCTCTCTCTCTCTCTCTCTCTCTCTCTCTCTCTCTCTCACGGTATTCCCGTCTTTTCCTAGAAAGTGCATGCATTCCATCACATCTCTTCTGTGCAACATCTGTCTCAAGGTGTTATTTCTCTCTTTGTGGTTCCTTTTTTTTTTTCTCCCCACCCATCCCCCAAAATGTTTACCGTGCTGACCAATTTCTGTAAGATTTCCACGATGTAGTAGCCGAGCCATCCCAAAACGATTTCCCCGATAACCCTGTGGTGAAATGTTGTTGTGTGGTGTCCGGTCATTGACAGTACAGCCCTTGAAATAGAATTTCCCATGGATTTCTCTCCATTCCTCAACCCTTTAACATCAAGTTTCCTTCTCATGTGTTTACTGTGGTTCTGATTCCGCCCTCTCCCATCAACGGATGACGCGACATAGACTGTTCAGCTCATCGTGTGACTTGAGATGTGCGACTTCATGAAGGCAACAAACCAGCACTTGGATATGTCTTACCGTAGAATGCCTGTAACATGACTGAAGAAGGGGTGCGCAGTTTCCTTTATAGATGTCCAATGCATACCAGACAAGTTTGCAATTCCAACAAACACGCGCCCATTTTTCAATGTGTACTGGCCCTTGTCGCGCTTATTTGCCCTTGGCTTGCCTTCACACTGAAAATGTGATCTTGGTACATTCTTACTAAATCATAATAATCGGCGTATCAGCACTAACTATAATTAACACTTCAGTGTGTATAGGTTTGGCACTGAATAGAAAGAAGGTTGAAAAAGTTGCTTATTAGCTACTTTAGAACCGTACTGCATTGCTGAAAATCCAGTTGTGCTGCCCGTTCTTTTACTTACATAGAATTCAGTGTGTTACAAGCAACAACAAGACTGACCATGCAAGGGTTAAATGACAAGATACTTCAAGGACATTTTGGCTGGTTGAATTATTTTTTGCAGTGGGGTGCAGGGGGTTAAAAGTGTGTTCCTGTAGAAATGCTTTTTTTTTTATTGTACGTAATTGAGGATTTGAATGCTTCTTTTACGATTAAGGGCAGACAAAAACCAACACTGAGGTTGATTTCTGTCAGTTGTTTATTGTACAGCGGCATCAAGATTGTTATTTCTGAATATTTTTTTTCTTTGGCAGCTTAAAGGCCAACGTTGCAATGATTTAAATTCTGCCCATTAGTCGCCCTTCTCACATACATCAAGAGGTTCTCCCCACCGCTTCCACCCCCCACCCCCCTCTCTCTCTCGCTCACACAAACACACACACATGCACACACACACACACACACACACACACACACACACACACACACACACACACACACACACACACACACACACACACACACACACACACACACACACACACACACACACACACACACACACACACACACACACACACACACACACACACACACACACACACACACTGCATTACACTCGTGTTGGAGCATATACAGACTTTCACTGTAAGCCTTGTATAGTAACATTTATTTTCAGTAAATGTCGTAATTTGTGGGCCTCATTTAGAGAGCTGTTTACAGGTATTATTAAGAATGCTTTTACCTGAGGTACGTTGCCCCCCCCCCCCCCCCCCCCCCTTCCTCCACCCCCCTCTCCCCCAACCTCCTTCGTCATCTGTTAAATTTAGCTACAACGAAGCCCTGCTGCCGGAACCGGTTTTTCAGGTTTGACTTGCGCGGATGATGTTTCTCTCTTCTGCTAGTTGACATGATCACAACTTTGATCGATCACTACAAATTAAGGACACTATTCCCATCGGAACATGAACAGTATCCGAAGTGGAATTATGCACAGTTTGTTTCCTGGATGTTGGACTCATAGTTTTCAGAGGGAAACCCGGAAAACGAACCATAGTGCGCTTTCGCTGCTCTATAGGAATAACCTTCCTCCATTTTGAATGGTAACATCCGTATGTGTACCTGCTTCCATCGCCGCTGAGAAGTGAATGAAAATGCGGTAATTTTTTTTCCTCCAGGTGCTGGGGGAGGTAGATTAAACAAGGAATGTAGCAGAAAGTAAAAGAATTTGTAGTTGAAGGTATTTCCGATCTTTTCACTTGTAACTACACGAATAGGCTTCTTGATTCTGTGTTTGCGGATCGCTCGGTAACCATTCTGTGGGTCACTGCAGCAGTCAGGTTACTGCGAGACTCAACGCTAATATCTATGTGTACACCAGTCCAAGAGATACCGTCGGAAGAGTGCCCATCATTGATTTGGAAACGATTTTTTTTTTTTTTTTAACGTGACTTGTGATTTTTCACCCAAAAGTAACGAGAGAATACATCGCAGACGAAAAATAATTTAGAAGCAGTCAAAAAGAATGACTTTAGATCAGTTGGTGTATTCCAGAACAGCTGGTGCCAACATGGTTATATGAGTGAAAAATGGGAATGTAAAAGTTTGAACAAAACAAACAAACAAACGAAAAAAGACCCTGAATAGTTGAGGCACACAGCAGTTGGTGGTTCTCACGTAAAAATGCCTTTACAGCGGAGACATCACATGACTAAGATGACGTATCAATGATATCAGACCACAGAGTCCGAGCTGATATGACGTACAGTGTTGACATGACAGTGGCATCGGATTACAGAGATGGCATCACTGTCACTTTAGAATACAGAGATGACATGATGGCAACAGCAGGTATTCAAGGGCGACATGATGGTAGCATCAGACTTAGAAAAGGTGATAAAGCGGTGGCATCAGACATTGAGAGGTGACATTACGTTGACATCGGGTGTACAGATCTGACGTGATGGTGACATCAGATGCACTGAGCTGACATAGTGGTGACGTCAGACATGCAGAGATGACATGATGGTGACATCAGGCATACAGAGCTTTCATGATGTAACATCAGATTACACAGCTGACATGACGGCAACGTCAGGCCAGAGCTAACGTGACGGTGACGTAAGATGCACACAGTTAACATGACGGTGGCATCAAAAGCATAGAGCTGCTGACGTGACGGTGACATAAGAGTACAGAGTTTACATGACGGCGACATCAAAAGTACAGAGCTGACGTGACGGGGACGTAAGATGCACAGAGTTAACATGGTGACATCAGAAGTACAGATCTGACGTGACGATGACCTCGTACATACAGAGCTAACGTAACGGTGACTTCTGCCTTTTACTGTGTATGCCTGTTACCGTCTTCCCGTCGTTGGTGCACATCCAGTGTACGCATGACCTTTGCACGCTGTGTGAACTGTGAATGAGGAACTGCACATGTACATAATGACACCTAGATACATAGGCAAGTAGATCAGTCACAGGGCTCTAAACAACCATCCGTCCTTCAACCCAGCAATCCCTCGGTCAGAGGACACTGCATGCTGGACTGCTGTCAAAGGCACTGTCTTGCGGTCTCTCGACGCATACCATTTTCGATTCGATCGCCAACATGCCTGGTGTAGCCAGCTCTCGTGCTGAATGTACTCATAAGTAGGCCCAGAATCTAACGCATGCAACAGATAGTCTTCACGTGAGTACATATCACAAAAGAGTACTCAATGTCAAAAATGTGTCGGAATGTTTCGAATGTTGAATAACGGTACACCTCTGTCGTGGCGAAAAAAAGAGGGTCAAGCCCATGTTTTATACTTGTATGTTTAAATCAGGTTGTCATTATGAAATGACTGAACAGATCATATGGCTGTAGGCCAAAAGCACGTGAGCTAGATGAAAGAAAAGCGAATTGTCACTTTAAAACTTGAAAAGATGCTGTCGGTACATATTGTGTACGCACAAAAAAAAAAAAAAAAAAGTGCTGGATGACTACATTTGGCGACGAGATGTCATCAGCGATAGAACATTGTCAGGCGCATTTACCGCTTGAATAAAATGAAACCAGTGCCACAATGATACCAGTCCAATACGGAAGCAGGGATGGAAGTTTTGGGTCTTGTCACGTTATGTGTATTACTATTGTCTCTTTTTAATTTTTGTCTTCTGGCGGCTGTTGTCAGTAGCGATTTTTTTTTTTGAGTAAATCATTTGCATTATATAAAAAGAAAAGACATGTGTACTTATGGATGACCAAGAAATTTCATTTCAGTTCAGGTTGACTGGATTGATACGCGAATGATGTTGTTTTATGTGGGATCACGATCAACGCTGATTACAGTGTCTTTTAGGTAGGGTACGACAGACGTTGATGGAACGGGGCAAGTTAAGATCGCCAAGACGATCGGTAGCCACCTTAGGATGCCAGGAGTATTTTTGCATCTATAAAATGACGGTGCATTCTGCATCCACACGCAAATTATCTTTTCTGCCGCTCACATTTTCTCTATCATCTCCTGCATCCTGTCTTCTGGTCCAGTTATCAATGCATATGTATATACAGGTATAGATGAGATTCTCTCGGCGTTTTTTCCAAATCGTCAGTGCTCCCTGTTGCTTTTGGTCTACAGTGACACTCATGATACTGACGTCATGAAATCTGATATATTTTGATGCGAATCTCAGTATTAGAGGGGAAAGGAAAAGCTTGACCGTGGTCTATACAGCTCTGAGCATGGTATAACCTAGTTCATCATCTTTCCAGATGCTTTAGGCTGTATGGGATTTCCGCCGCCCTCTGTCTATAGCCGCTTGCAAAACGTTGTTCGGAGCATGAAATCGTTATGAAAATACGTGGAGATGTGAAGCAGTTACAGGAAGGTACTGAAGACATATGAAGTGGCAAGAAATAGGACTATATGGAGATGCGAAGAGGCAAGAAATAGGACTATATGGAGATGCGAAGAGGCAAGAAATAGGACTATATGGAGATGCGAAGAGGCAAGAAATAGGACTACGCAGAGGTGTCAAGTGTCCAGAAATAGCACTCTGTCGAAATACGAAGCGGCAAGAGATAGGACTATGTGGAGGTGGGAATGGCAAGAAACAGAACTATGTGGGTGTGTGAAGGGACAAGAAAGGATACTATGTTGAGGTGTGTGAGGTGGCGCAAAATAGGACTGTGTAGGTATGAAGTGGCAAGGCATATGAGAATGCGGAAGTGTTTGGTGGCAAAAAAAAAGAGAACTGTTCGAAGGATAGAACTAGCTATCGGAATATGATCTTAAAAATGTAAAGTAGTGATTCCCCAGGATTGTGTGAAGGTGTGAATTATCATGCCAAAAGATATGAAGGAGTGAGATGCCGTTAGGAACAACTGAAGGTTTGAACTAGTAGATTAATATATCCAAGTACAAACTAGTTATCAAAATATTGTATGTTACAGAGGTATGAAGTAGTCAAGTGACTATCAGAAACGGCTAGAGGGCTATCATAGGGTTCAAAGTGACTGTCGAAGTAAATGGAGTTGTGAAATGGCGGTAGGCATATCTTGAGATCCGACGGAACATCCAGAGGTCTCAAATGGCTATACAGTCGATGGGGGTCTGAAGTGACTACAGCCTTGCTGTAGCGTGTGTAGTCGGCCGGTCCATCAAGAACACGAACTGAAATTGAATGGGAATATCATGATTTTTATAAGTACGTATAAGAATACCCCGAAATCCAGAGTTGCTATTGTAATGTCCGGAAGCCTGGGGTGGCTTTAGGACTGTCTTGAGATCTGAAGTCTAAGAACTATGGGGATGTTTAGAAGACTGGTTTAGCTACAGGAATGTCTTCAAGTTTGAAGTAGCTATAGGAATCCTTGATGTCTGGAATAGCTAGATGAATATCTGACGTCTGAAGTAGCCACAGAAATACACGTCATCTGAAGTAGCTAGAGTAATATCTGTTGTCTACAGAGCAGCTATCCGAATGTCTGCGTTTGGGTAGCTACAGGGTTATCTGGTATTTGGAGTGGCTGTTGGACTATCTGATGTTTGTAGCACCTATGTAAACATCTGAAAGTCTGAAGTAACTAAAGGAATGTCTGACTCTTGAGTAGCTCTAAGAATATCTTGCCCATAGAGAAGCTATAGGTGTATCTGACATCTGGTGTAGCTGGAAGAACACCTGGAAATTCTAAGTGACTACAGGCATGTATTTAAATGGGTAGTAGCTATGAAATGTGATTATGAAGATTCGAAATAATCTGAAAGGGCTATGGTTGGTTGTGGTTACGATTTTCGTTTTTTTTTTTTTTTTTTTTTGAGTCAGCTGTGTTTTACACTTTTTTTTCCTCACCTTATCAAAACTATGGCGAGAGGTTAGTCTGCTGATATCAGTATGCTGCTTATCACTTCTGGCCGCTATCTTCAGATGCGTAGACTGAGAAGGAAATTAAGGAACTAACATGAGAATAGTTATAATGGGTGGATGATTCACTGATCTGAAGTATCATCATCATTATCCTCCTCCTCCTCTCATATCCCCATCATCATCATCATCATCATCATCATCATCATCATCATCATCATCATCGTCATTGTCATTGTCATTCTTACCGTTATTTTGCCAGAGGAAAGCAGGCCAGCAGGCGTAAAAAATAGAAAATATTTTTTAGACATATAGCGTTTTAGTGAAACCTTGTCGTTCACTTGTAATATTTCTGCAACATGTGCTCACACTTTTTTTTTTTTTTAATCCATTTGGTGTTAGAAAAAGAGACGATATGATAGCATTCACAAACAGGACATTTTTGTATCACCATTTCCTGTCTGTTGGATGTGTTTCATCTCTTGACATTCCGTTCACAGATACGTTTTTTTTTTTTTTTTTTTTTATTTTTTTTAAAAAGTTATCCCTATATATGCCTGAAACTATGTTGAAAGGGATGAACAAGAAAACTGCACTGAAGAACACCGAATCATGTGTCGATAAATCTCAAAGAAAATAGTACCAGAAGAAATGACAGTGTCTTTGTGAATTGAAAGAGATGAACATATAACAGACATTAAAATGCTGATTTGCAGTAAGTCTCTTTGAGGGGCACAGATATATTCTGCCATCAGAGTTGACCACGATTCAGTCCACCCCTTTCTGCATACAAGCTCCTTACCTGTTGACAGCACATGCACATAGATCCCGAGGAACACTCCCCACACATGCAGTCCTTTGATAGTGTTTGGTGTGGCCGGCCCATGGAGATTAACCGCCACTTTGTGTTTGGTTGTTTTGTGTGTTCTGCTGGCTCACTGACCGTTTAGTTCTTACAGGGCAGAGGGCGGGGCCCCTGAGAGACAGCGAGCGAGCTACGGTAAAAATCCCCAATTACTACGCAGTAAGTAATGCTTCGCATGTGCTATGCTTACACGATTAACCTTACAGTGATACGCAGTTTCGGAAACAGGGTCTAGATGGGGTACGCTAGGTTATGACATAGTATGATGCTATCCTCAGGACGAAACGGGAAGTCTTGCAATCACATAATCTGATGTGCTTTTTTTAAAGTATGTAATGTGGTGTTTCTCGGTGATTTAGTTTGCTTAAATCTGTACAATATTATTCTCTATGTGTTTGGCCTAGATTGCTTGTATTGATACAGAATAATTCTCTCTCTGTCTGTCTCTGTCTCTGTCTCTCTCTCTCTCTCTCTCTCTCTCTCTCTCTCTCTCTCCCCTCAGTTTTCTGTCCCTCTGAATTCTCAGTTTCCTCCCCT